>JBCFYV010000652.1:0-111609 GCA_039000515.1 Timema cristinae
TGTTCAACCCTTTTCTCCAGGAGGTTGTTAAAGCCCCCTCTTCCCAAAAATGGCATGGGACCAAGGGGGGTTTAGGGGTAAAAAATGTGGGGGGGGTTTTTCCCGTTGGGCTGAGACATCTCCACATCTTGTTTGGTGTTGAATCACCCAAAACAAACCCTTGGCCCCCCAGGGAACAGTAGAGGTTTAAAAGCGCTTCACCCGTAGCAAAAAACTTAACAATGAGGGTAAAGCCTTTGCATCATTGTAAACCCCCCCCCCCCCATATAATGTGTTTATTTAAGAAATATGATAAATTTTTAAAAAGGTTTGAAAAAAATTTTAAATAAAAGGGTACGACACATTAGCACTAGCTTCATTTATTTTGGGTATTATAGCTTGGAAGACTTTTTATTTAAAAAAAAAGGGTTTTTTTTAAAAACCAACCCTGATTAAAATTCTTTTAAATTTAAAAAAGACACCCGTACATGATATTCCAAAACCCCCAACCTTTTGGTGAGTCATACAGAGAGACAGACAGTCTACAGAGAGACAGACAGTCATACAGAGAGACAGACAGTCATACAGAGAGACAGACAGTCTTACAGAGAGACGGGACAGACATACAGAGAGACAGACAGTCATACAGGGGAGACAGACAGACATACGAGAGACAGACGGGACATACAGAGAGACAGACAGACTATCAGAGGGACAGACAGACATACAGAGAGACAGACAGACATACAGAGAGAAAAGACAGTCATACAGGAGACAGACATACATACAGAGAGACAAACAGTCATAAAGAGAGACAGTAGTCTTTACAGAGAGAGAGAGACAGTCATACAGACAAACAGACAGTCATAAAGAGAGACAGACAGTCATACAGAGAGACAGACATACATACAGAGAGACAGACAGTCTTCTTTTTTCTTTCTTTCTTTAATGATCTGTAGTTAATATATCATTACACTAAATTGTCAAATTAAAAAATATAAAAATAATATACAATACAATCAAAAATTGAGTTGGAATACAAATTATCTACATAATGCATGTAAAAACTTCCCTTTTAAAAAATTAACAATCAAATTTCCCCCAAAACTACTTTGCACAAATGTTTTGTATGTCCAAAAAGAAATTATTCAGTCAACTTTCCCTTATTTTTTTAATTTAACAAATTCAGATTTTATTCGGTATTTCAACCTTACACAGAAAAAATTATGGTAATAAGGTACTTGCTGCTCCGTTTTTAAAAAAGTAACTGTATGTCCTGTATATTGTTGATTTTGCCAATGTAATGAAAAAGTTTACCAACTGCCCTGCTATATTCAGATTCACTTGATAGATCACCATAAATTAAAATGCCCTCATCTACAAAAGTTCTGTTCAGCAATCTTTTATTAAACTCATGATAAACAACCAAAGCTTTTTCAGTACGAGTACATTGTAAAACCTGTGCATAGCAGTACCAGGAACATTACACCATGGGCACAGGCTATGTGTATCTTTTCCATATGAAATAATCGAACAGGTTGAAAACTAGGCGGTCGTAAAGAAATCTCCAAGCAATGTCTGCATCACAACTATCCGTGTGGGAAACCGGAACAATATTCTCCATGGAAACACATTATCACTCCAATTAAAAGTTCCGTCTGGAAGACCACCGTAAACCCAGCTTAGCGGTTACATACCACATACATTTTCTTACGTTTTTGAGGAAATTTCTACAAAATTTCCCGAGAAGACCACTCAAGAAGGAATACTTAGTGACATTGGTATTAACCTGGTTTGGGTGCGAACAGGTAGCTTTTCGAATACCAAACATTTGCCAGGCATTGTGAACTGAGCTATAAAAACCCCGGGACAGAGCACCAAGTGAAGTACTATTTAAACCTTCAAGGTGGAGTTTGTAAGATAACAAATTCCGGTATTTCATCAACCTTTTTTCTAGATATCTGAGTGGAGAGACATTATTACTCTACTGGGAAGGTGGGTAACTGAAGCTCCCCCAAATCGTATATCAGAAACCATACTGTGACTTTAACCAATGATTCCCATTCCAAACATATTTACATACAATCTATTAATATCACAAATAAATTTTTCGCTGGTGGTGGAGTACTGTAAGTAAATGTGGCCCAACTTAGATCCAGAGGGGTTGATTTATTAATAATCTTCTCCCTCTATACGAGGTCCTGTACAGCCAACGCGTCCACTTCATCAAACCACGATGAACTTTACTTTCCGCCTCGACCCTTTTTGGTTTAACCCAATGTTCGGTGTTCCCAATATATATACCAAGATATTTATGTCCCTCAGAAGACCACCGGTAGTTGTTGGGTTCATCCGTTCTATTTCTCCAAATTTTCCCCAACCAGAGAGCTTTAGTCTTAACCCCATTAAATTTCTGCTCCAGACTTAAAATATATCTCATAAATGATGTAGAAGTTCCTTGAACCCTCATAAATGGGTAATGAAAAGTGTAACTTCATCTGCATACGCAGAGACAACTAGCGCTTCACTAAACGACGGCAATCTAAACCCATAATTTGACCAAAGTCTGTCTACACATATGAAAGAAAGGTTCTATACAAATAGTAAAACAATGGGCCAGATAAGGGGTCCCCTTGCCGCACTCACGTAAACATTGTAATTGGCGCCGTTAATACATTTTCCAATTCGAAACAAACTTTGTGACCTTAGTATAAGGTACGAATATACGATATATATTTTTTTCCCAAACCCGAAATTGGTTTGCGTGGTAAACATGTAGGTTCATTGATCATAAGCACTTTCCTGATCCAGGGAAAGTACAGCGAGGGGGATATTTTTGGTATTGGCACTGTGAATAACATCTCGTAAAAAGATGAAAATTTTTTCATTATGGACCGTTGTGGGATGCAAAACGTCTGGGAATAGTGAATCACATCAGGGAGAAACTGTTTGCATCCTAGAAGCTAAGGTGCGAGAAAGTATTTTATAGTCAACATTAAGTAAGAAAATTGGCCTCCAATTATGTATCAAAGTCCTATCCCCACCCTTGGGAAGTAAATAAAACAGATTTTTCATTGACGATGGAAAGTTTTAACCAGATTTCCAAAGCAACATGAATCATCTTTAAAAACATATGTGCGATTTCCCTTCCAAAAACATTGATAGAACTCACATGGTAGCCATCATATCCGGGAGATTTATTTTTATGAGTGACGAACTGTTTCCCGTCAACTCCTCTAAAGAAATGTCAGAGTCACACACACCCTTTGATCTTCAGATATGGTGGGAAGACCATTATACAGTTCTGACACTTAACACCGTTACTACGCGTGAAGAAAAGTGTTTCCTAAAATGTTCACAGGTATAATTTAAAAATTTTCCTTTGTGTCGGATGTGATTTGTCCGTTTATATTCAGAGATGCTAAAGGAAAAAAGGGCAGGACGTTGTCTAAACGGTGTAAGGAACTCGGGGGTTTGTGTATCCATATATCGAGAACGCTCAGCAGATTGAATGTCAATGGCCATACGACTGTACGTTTTCTAATATCTGCTTCACAAAGACGAAGAAAGTCATTTTCTTTCTGCCGTCAAAATCCCTTTTGGGGATTAAATTTGCTGAGCCATAACTTCCAATTCACTAATTTTCCACATAAACAATTTTGAGCTTTTCCACAGAGAATCGCATAGAAACTTCACGCACTTCTGACTTAAACTCGTCCCCCCACAACAGGGGTTCTTACTATGGTACATATGTTCTGAATAAAAACTGGCAATATTACTGATAATTTAATTTGTACTGTTCTTTCCTCTAAAAATTGTATTTTGAGCCTCCAGTATGGCTGTTTACGCTTTTTTGCATAAACCCTTGGGAAGCAAACAAATAACCCCGAGTTGGTCAGAAAAAGATGGAAACTATTTTTGGGTTTTATAGCAAAAGAATTCAAACTAGGGTTTTACATAAATGCGGTCTAACCGTGATCGAGGCACATTTTTTATGAACACCCGTGTATGTGAAATCCTCTTTTATCAGGATGAGCGGTTTTCCATACATCAGACAATTTATTAAGTGAAACTAGGGGTTGAAAAAGCCTGGCTAAGCGCTAGTCTTGGTCTCAGTACAATTAACCCTGTCTTCTGGTAGAATCGTTACGTTCCAATCACCGGCCAAAAACAAAATTCTCTAAGACCCCCAGGGTTGTAAGTATGTGTTTAAAGCCCCGACCACAAAGATGGCATGAGTATTATCTTGAGGCATATATACATTAACAAAATAAGAGATTTTACCAAACATTCTTAATACTACAGTATGTGCATATCCTGGTTATTTAATACAGTGTGTCTCATAACCTCATGGTCTATAGATGAATCTAATTTTCAATTTTAAAACACCCGAGCTAACTTGAATTGACGGGGCGATAAAAAAGGTAAAATCTGCCAAGGTATATGACGTAGGTGGTGAGCTCAAATTAGTTTCCTGAACACACAAATATCCGTCTTAACCCGTTTTGAGTACATAGAAGCATGTACTGCTTGCCATCACTGTTTATACCCCGTGCATTAAGAGTTAAAAACACAAATCATGAAAAATAAGAAAGGTAGAGACATATTGAGCTTTTATATCAAAAATCATTAAATAATTTGGAACTTAATAATCTGCTTCTTGCAGGGGCTTAATCAAACGCAACAATCGTCGTCTTAAATTGTGACTTCGGACACGGATAACGAATCATGCAACATTTTCTGCTAGTTCCTTTAGTTGGTTGTAAAACTCACACGCCACTGCAGCTGCGTTTTTAAAACCCTAGATTTTTTTTAAAAAACTTGAAAACGTTTCTTTATTCAAAGGTATTGTTTGTCTTTAAAATTAATTCTACGGATTAATTCATCAATACTCGAAGCGTCTTTGACTTTTAATTTTTCTGCCTGTGAACTCGAAGAAAATTTGACACAATTGACCAATGATCATCAAGTCATCATTATGTTCTAGTGCTTGACGTTTTACATCTTCCTCACTGACCCTCTGAGACTCCTCAAGGGCATTAATTGACCTTTTCCCCAATAAGGAAATGTAGCACTAGGTGGTATTAAAAACTCCCCAGTAATACTATCCTCCATGTGAGAGTCACTTAATTTATCGGGCGATTTTTGACCACATTGTAGTACACTATCAGTCTCCCACTCCCAAAGACTAGACAACTGTTTGTTACCTCACTATTTTGTTGTTGTTGTTGTTCTTGTTGTTGTTGTGTTGTTGTGCTATCTTGTTGATCTCGTCCGCTTTGTTGTTCTTGGTTTTTGTCGCCGCTCTTGTTTTTGTTTTTGTTGTATCTCTGAAAATGATTTTAGGACGATGCTAGGAACATTAAGTATACTAATAGTGGGTTTCATAATCAACAGATGGTAAATTATCTGATTTAACGGGGTCAGCGCTGCCCCTGGACTCAGTCAACCGCGTCACTTTGCTAGTTCCAGCGACAAACATCACTAAAAGTAGTGTTTCGGCGGGGCTCACTTGACCGCTCGGTGGCCGAACATCTTGCGTACAGTTCCTTGCCATGTGTCCGGGAAGCGAGCATCGAAAACACTTAGCATCATCAGTGGGCAAATATACTCGCCATGGCTTAAATTTTCTATTGTTAAATTAATAAACAAGGGAAGTGAGTCTCCCCTGTTAGAGATAATATAAACAAACGTCTAAACGAGTAGACCTGAGAGAATTGTGGAATCTAGAGCGTATTTTAATTTCCTCATCTGACTCGTAATTTTCCCATATTTAGGGCAAGTTCGTTAACAACAGAACATTTGTAATATCTGGTATGACATTGGAAAAGTACTACTTTAGTGGACGACATAGCAAATCTTCGAATTGGGAAAAAAAATATTGTCTGGGACCCCACCCCATCTTCTAACATTTTATTAACACTCTCTTCATCCGCCATAAAAAACACACCCGTCCACCACTTATGTTGGAAGCATAACGAACATTATGTGGTCCCACAAACATTACCTACACTAACCAAATAATCATCTAACACTTTACCAGGAACGATGGTGTCCAAACAATCGCCAGTTTGCGGTCCGGTCTGTTCGACGACATCCATGTCGTCCAGGGTCCGAACCCGGACACCTGAGTGGCCTCCACTCATGTGGAGGATAGCATAACACAACACAAAAAAACACTTAAATAAGAAACACTAAATCCCCTCGAGTATATTTAACCAAAGTTCACAGTGTAGCACACAACTTTACGGAGCAACGCTCCACACCACGTCCACTCGCTACGAGAGCAGCAGACAGACAGACAGACAGACTGACAGACAGACTGACAGACAGACAGACAGACAGACGTCATACAGAGAGAGAGACACACATACAGAGAGACAGACAGTCATCAGAGAGAGAGACACACATACAGAGAGACAGACAGTCATACAGAGAGAGAGAAACCCCATACAGAGAGAGAGACACACATACAGAGATACAGACAGTATACAGAGAGAGAGACACCACATACAAGAGACAGACAGCATACAGAGAGACAGACAGTCCCTACAGAGAGAGAGACAACACATACAGACAGACAGACAGTCATACAGAAAAGAGAGACACCATACAGAGAGACAGACAGTTTATACAGAGAGACAGACAGAACAACAGACAGACAGACAGTCATACAGAGAGAGAGACACACATACAGAGAGACAGACAGTCATACAGAGAGAGAGGACACACATACAGAGAGGGCAGACAGTCATACAGAGAGACAGACAGTCATACAGAGAGAGAGACACACATACAGAGAGACAGACAGTCATACAGAGAGAGGGACAGTCATACAGAGAGACAGACATACAGAGAGACAGACAGTCATAAAAGAGAGAGAGACAGTCATACAGAGAGACAGACAGTCATACAGAGAGACAGACAGTCATACAGAGAGACAGACAGTCATACAGAGAGACAGACAGACATACAGAGAAAATAGAAGTTTAAAATCCACATTTTGTGTCGGAAAACATATAAAGCGTTAAGATTCATCATAATATCGAGGAACAAAAGTTTTACGATTACAATTCTTTCTTTTGATGTAAAAAAGGAAATGTAAGCTATCTTATTTATAATGTATTAAAAATAAGTCTTTCTTCTATCTATATACATTTTAAATGTATTGCTACTAAATACTTTAAGCTCTAAGTTTATTATTTTTTTGAGTGAGAAAGCCAACTCAAATATAGACACATTAGCATTGTCTCCTTATAAACTACTCCACTGAAAATAAACATTCATGGGAAAACCAATATGTGACTTCCGTCACAACAATTCACTTGGAAATTTGGGGGGCGTGCGAAGTTTTCGACCCGAAAGACGACGGAGTAAACACTTCAACAGGCAAACATCTCAATCAAGATCATGAGAGTTTCTATTGAAAAGTCAAAAACTTTTGGGCATCTCAATAGTTTGTAAGTGTCATACAGTTATTTAGTAAAAAACCTTATAAAAAGGATTGTTATTTTGAAGTATTAATGGATATTATATCTCAACTAGGGATATTTGTAGATAAAAATTAGATTTTTAAAATACAGGTGTAATATTACACTTTTTTGATACTATTGTTATTTTGTAAATATTTATTTGACTAAACAGATAAATTTATTAATTATTTTGATGCCCTATTTGAAAAAAAAAAAAAATTCCCGCAACAAAAAAGATTTCAAAACCGTAGTTTTTGTATACAGATTGGGCTGATTTTAGAATAAGCCACATTTTTTTTATAATACAAAACAACATTTATCGAATTATTACATTTAAAAAATATCACCTTTTTCAAGATATAGATGTGCATCTATCGTAAGGAAAATGGTGGAGAGGGGGAATGTTGCTGGTATAGGCAGGGCTTGTTTAAACATTTACCTTCATATATTTTATTTGTTTGAGGTATTTAACGTGCGATAATTTAGCACATGAGAATTTCTATGAGCAAGAGTGAAAAGGCTAATCAATTTTGCCGGGCAAGGTATTTTCACATACCTTCCGGGCAGTGGCAGATTAAACAGTTGAAGACCCCAAAACGCAACCTGATTATGAGTCCCTACCTCTAATCAAAATAATGTAATTATAAGAATTTTTAACTAAAATATACCAATTGAAAATTATTTATTTATTTTTTTTCAAACAAACAAAAACGCATACATATAAAAATCACATACTCTTGGGAGCATAAATAAAACCTCCTTGTGTATCTCTGTTATTTATTGTTAGTATTATATTTTTTTCTTGGGAATATTTAATAACATGAATAACTTAATTTATTTAATGTCAATATATTTTTAAATTTATCGTCCGCAAAAGTACCAATGTTAAAACACACGTGACGTAGTTTTGTTTTTGGTAATGTGTTGCGTAATTTCTGCCCTTAGTACAACGAGATGTTTTTGAAAGAAAGGGGTTTTTTTATTAATTTCGCAGTATTTGTGGCTTCATAGTCTTTAGGAGAGTGCGTTTGGTTATCTAAGACTAGTTAGTAGAGCATGGTTCCGATAGAGTCGCAGGGTCAGGTATGTGAGTAAGAAAAGTTTTAAAGCGAAACCAGCTCGTAATGGTTTTGGAAGAGATCTCCTCACTCACAATACCATATAATTACAAAATTTCCAGTATGTCTGCATGCATTTTAGAAACTCTTTGCTTGGCCTACCTAAGTACGGTAATATCCTTATTTATGTTATTTTTTTCTATAAATTATGAAAATGTTATCAAAATATATGTTTAAGTTTCGGAGGCTTTTGCGACACTGACCCCCCAAGCGTGCGCTTCTTGCCGCTATGCGGTGACCCGCCATTTGCTTCCGGTTTGTTTTTACAAGCCACAATCGACATGGGACCGTCAGCTTTACTTTCCACTCCGTAGGAAATTGTGCTGCAGAGTTTTTTCTCAGGAAAATCAGTCTAACCCAGATGGGTTTGAACACACAAATAAATAGGTCTTGAGGCGAGCCCCGAGCCACGAGGGGGACGGCATATTAAAGTCTTTCAGCGTAGGAATTGTTTTTCTGAAAAGGCCATTTTCCCTACTAAAAAATCTATTATTATTTAGAATATTGGTAGGAAAAAGACTACCTTTCAGAGAGCAATTCCTACCGTGAATTGGTTATAGATCTACGATATTGTATTTATTTTTATTAAACCCTTTTACTAGCCTTACCACAAAATAACAAACATTCTTATTTGAGAGTATATGTTATAACGAGCATGTGATTGTTCCATCCAATCTAGAAAAACCCTTGCCCCTGGTTGCATTCCTGGTTATTTTAGTCCAAAAGGAATTGAGCGAGAAGACGTGGTATACAACAAGTATGGGGAAAATCCATCCCCCAGGCCATATAAACGTACTGTTTTTCATGAATGTTACCAATTCACTCCAACTTAAATTTTATGCCTGATGAATCCAGCAGTAGAATACAATTTCATCACATCAGATATTTATGAATACAAAAGAGAACAAGAATTTATTAAAAATTATTACAAAGTATTACAAAATCCCTAAAGCTAAGCATACTAGTTACGTATTTAAAAATAAAAATGATTGCAATATAAATTTATTAATTTTACAAATTAGAGCTATACTTTTTATTTTACTAGAGATACTACAGAAAATCGGTATAATGTTTGGTTCTTAGTGTTTATATAATATGTTATTTAAAACTTGGCGTTCCATTGAAGATAAAAAAAAAATAAAGACATATAAAATATATAACTAATATTACAAAGCCACAATACAACAAATGAAGAACATTAAGTTGGGAATGCCAGGCCGCCACCGTGGGTTCGGATTCCACGTTAAACTGTAGGTCCCCTTCATTTCATCTCACAATCACACTACCATTTCACATTAGCGTAATTGCGTATAACCCGAACGGGTAGGGAAGACGCGGGGGCTAATAATAATAATAAACATTAAGTTTTACAAACTTAACAAAAACCGATTTAAAAATAAAATAAACATAGTAAGAAACCGGTTTTTAAACATAATAAATCCTAAACTAGGTGGTAATCTTAGATATATTATAGTGTTCTTTTATGTAAAGAGAATTGTGAAACACAGACTATAGACATACTTCTGTACGCACGATGACAATACTATACAATTTGTTAATTCTTACTAAAAACCACAAGGATATTTTTTATTGTTATAAATTTAATTCGTTTATAAATTGACTAAAGTTAGATCCTACATGGTTGATCTAAATTGGTGTTTTATTTATAATTTCCTAATAGTTTGATATAATAGGGTTCAATTTTTTAGCGACAGTCTACCGCAGAATAATTTCATAAAACAACTAGTGCTTTAGGCACAGTTAATTTTTTGAGTGGTCTTTGTTCCTAGTGGGTAGGCTTTGTTTAAAATATTTAAACGCTTACATAATATTAACACTTATATTGAATTAGTTTGTTACAAATTTATGAATCCATGAAATTTGGGAAACATAGGTGTAGAGTATGTGTTGTGGAATCGAAAAAGTTATAATTTGGAAAATTTTGTTTCATTAACTTTACTAGTGGTTGCCAAATTGTTAGTGCAGGTGATGATAATTATACAAACTGTAAAGTACTTTTTTTTTACTATCAATATTTTGATACTGGGAAAATATATCTAAGATTGAGAAAACACCCAACATATTTAGATACACCCTTGTTTAAATGTCTTAAAATTTTAGAGGCCAGGTTATAATTCAGAATAATATCTATTACTGGACGTTATGACTAGGCCAACATTTCCCAACCTGAAGACCACAGCATTTTTTTGGGTGGGGTTGCTTGCTTGTTTAGGTTTTTAGAGTTATATTTATTTTCAAGTGATCTTAATGTTTATAGGAAGGTACAAAATTCAAAAAGAAAAGAAAGGGGTTAAAAATGGCAAAAAAAAACAACTGAAAAGTTATTGCTGAGGTTACTTTTCTCTACCTCGTTTTGATAATTTTATGCTGACTTAGGTTACTGTGCCAGCCTTGCACCAATTGCTAGAAATAGCACCCAAAAACCTCCCCCCCCCCCCTCCACCCCGCCACGGCTTGTTGATTCTCTTTTACGGCATCTTAGTTGCTTTTTGTATATGTCATTTTCAATCCTCGGCCCTGGCACAGATTTATCTGATTACCAAGCCCTTCCTTACTCTGACAAGACATCTTGTGAATGTGGGGAAAGCCAGGCCTCCACCGGGGGTTCGGATTCCACGTTTAAACTGTAGGTCCTTCATTTCATCTCACAATCACCCTATCATTACACATTGCGTAAGTGCGTAAAACCCCGAACGGGTAGTAGACGCGGTGCTAAAAATTTAATAATAATGTATAGTCATTATAATATAAGCAATTTTTAATAATTAAAACAATTAAATGTGGGCACACAGGCCTAATGTAGGCTCTTTTGGATTTAGCTTGTCACTAATGGAGACGTAAGGATTTTTATTCCGGTTAGGTGTACGGGGGGTAACTTTCCCTAAAACAAGTTACCCCTCTCCTCCCATGCAAAAAGAGCACATTTACTCTCAATTAAGACATACCCCACATATGTATTAAATGTCAAGATCCCGGGAAGGGAGTAGTAGACTCAGTGAAAATTATTCTAAAATCGGATTTTAACGCTTGTAAGTTATAAACAGTCTTCAGTAGTAGCATCCAAAAGGGGCAGATGCCCCAAAAAACTACATCGAAAACATAAACACTAAAAAAAAAGGGGGGGGGGGGGGTTTAACCCAGAGCGAGGTGCTGAGGAAGTTATTAATGGACCCTCTATCTCATCCGGACGGCAAGAAACTTCAGCCTCAGTAAAGTTCATATTAAACCAAAACGTTGACGGATTTAAACCTTGGGAATGATGGGGTAAATATATAATAAGAATTAGTATAAATCAAAGTTAGTCGATATTTATTAGTCATAGCTCCATTAGATTTTTAAAAAGTTCCTCCAAATATATACATTGTTGATGTTGCGAAGTGTAAAGAAAATAGAAAAACATTCATAACAACTATTAATTGAAGTCAAAGCTAAAGAGTCAGATGGTAAATATTCATCAGATTACTTAATGTTAACTTTAAGATGTCGCCCATTAGAAATGGCGCATAAATAAAAACAACATGAAAAATTGGATTCCATCATTAAATATTAATTTCCCTTTAAAAAAAAGGCACCCAGTCAATGGCAACAAGACAATCTAATTTTAAACATAATATATAGTAATGGTCATAGCGTATGACAATAAGATATGTTAAATTCAAATACTAAATATTTGTCCCTAATAAATGGCTCATAGCGTATGACAATAGATATGTTAAATTCAAATACTAAATTTTTTGTCCATAATAAATGGGTCATAGCGTATGACAATAAGATATGTTAAATTCAATTTCTAACTAGTTCCCGCGAACAATTAATTTAAACAATACAGTACATAATCGATACAATCGAAATTAGTCGTGACTCTATCGGCGCTAAGTCGCCTGACCTTGCAAATAAAGGGGATCTCAGAAAAAACTATTTTTCTTAAGTGTCAGATTGATTTTTTTTTTGTTATTTTTAAATTTCAGCCAAAATAGAAATTTAAAAAAAGATTTACATTAAAAAAAAAAGGTTTTAATTTGCCGAAAATGGATTTAGATCTTACATTTTATGAAGTAGAAAGCCGGAGCTTATCCTATCCCTGATATGACTCAGGCCCAATTGTGTCGTTTCGATACAGGGAACAGAATTTTACAAAATCAGTGGAGGACGAAAGGAGAAGGGGGGGGTGGGGAAGCATTCTGGATTTAATGGAACATAGTGCAAGCAATGCTGAGCTTCGTGAACGGTCTCGTGACGGGAACTCGTTTCTGCGATGTGCAGCCAGCCCTGGGCGTCGGTGGAACTTGTCAGTCATCACGCGCTCTTAGTGTCTTTTTCTCCGGGTTAGTGAAGGTTCGTCCGGAGGTTTTGAGCCGTTGTTCCCCGCAGGCCCAGTCGACAGGTGAATGCAGTAAAAGTCTCTTCTTTGTTTATGTTTGTAGCGTCTCCCATTAACGCCCAATGCTACAAGTAGTAAAGGGGCCACGATGGTCTCAAAGAGACTATTCTATATTTCTTAATTTATTTTTATATCAATATTGTCTTTTTTAGTTTCTTAGATTTAATTGAGAATTGAATATTTTTATTTTTGTGACATATTAAATATAATCTGTTTACTCTAAGCTACATTAAGCCAACAGCTTCTTTGGGGGCTGACTGAAGCTCACAGCTGACTTCTGACAGTAAACATTTAGGTATATACCTAAATTTCGACTGTCAGAAGTGACAGCTGCTAAACAATGTTTTTGCAGATATTTGGTTCGGCGTAGGGATACATAATTTGGTCTGGTAACTTTTCAAAGCCGTCAGCTGTCAGCGTGAGCCGTCAGTCAGCACAAAGTAGCCATGGGGGTAACTGTAAGTGAATAAATGGAAATAGAATAGGTCCCCAAAATATACCCTGGGGAAAAGCCACATTACATTGGTCTTCTTTATTATTTATATCCTTTTTTTGAACATTATGCTCGATTATACAAAAAAACTTTTTAAAAAAAGTTTAATAATATACTACTATTCCCCTAAAATTATTTTAGAAAAGGAAAAATTTTTGACGATTAAAATCAAATGGGGGCACCTTTAAAAAAATTACGTCACTAGATTTCCCCGGCCGCCAGAAGCGTCTGACGGTCATAAACGGGTATCAATGTACTCCCCACCACTTCGTGCACTGACTTCACGGTGTAGCCTTTCTTACGGCTGCTCGTCAATCACCCAGACGCCTGTCAACCATTCGAATCTTTTTGTCCGTTGTGCTGACACGCGCCCTTGGTTTTTCTCTCACAGCTTTCCTGGCAAAAGATGAACATTAGCTTGTCGTTCATCCGTTTGTGTATAATACGGGAGGAATAAATCTCGCGGAAGCGTCATGTAACTTTGGCTATGCCTTCTATTGATAGATAGACGTACAATTTGGTTCCAGTGAATTTTTGGGGGTTGCCGACTGGGTATTTTTTGTACTTGCCAAACGTATGGACACAATGAACAAATCCAAGTACTTGATACTTTCACCAACAAGAAGGTCTGTTTCGTGTAAGAGCTTGATACAATTTGTACGCCGCCAAAGAATGCATCCTGGGACTGAGGTTCCTTGGTATATACACCTCGTGCTGGAGCAACAAATTGCTGCAAAGTCCTTGTCTGTGCGTTTCATCGATTAAACATGCATCCCACATCTCTACTACCGTTGTAGCCCGGCATTCTTTAAACTTTTCCAAACAAGCCATGGTGCTTCATAACGCGTCGCATGGACTCGTGGGGACATTTTTTGACCGGTGGTGGTCCTGTCAGGGTAACCTCTATCCATCAGTTCCAAATAACATCCCCAAAATATGAAGAACGTTGGTTGTTCTCCATCCTTTAACACCCCGTCCTATACACGTCGCCCCCTCACCCAATATTTTTCACGTCCCGCCTTCACACCCCCCCCACCCCCTGTACCCCCTGTCCCCGATCACGCCACTACCCACCGCCCCCCCGCCCATCCCCTATGATGGGCCTCCAGTCAGAGCCATTGTAAGCGACCCCCGTGTGCGGACTGTTTGGTCTGGCACTCTGATAGCACCTCTATAGGGTAATACCGATAGTTATTCTCTTAAGATGACTCGGCTCTGGTAAACCAACACTGGCCGCTCCACTGCTATCGTACACGCCTCTCCTGATTTAGGGTCCACCTTTGTTTTTCCCCCCTCCCCCCCATGAGCATCTCTCTAAAAACTTCAGGCAGTTCTCTCCGTAGGATCTATACACCTTTCACAAATTACAGTCAAACTCTCACGTTTAAAAATCAATGACATAATTTTCTTTGACCAACGAGTCATACACTTCTCAAAAAGTGCTCCTTTCCCTCAACTGAATCTCACCGATGCCGTACCCGTAGTCCTACTTTGGCTGGCAAGGGGTACCCCTATACCCCGCGTTTTCTTTTTTATTGAACAAAATGGGGGAAATGTCCCTTGGCCAAAGACTCGTCCAAGCCGAAATTTATGGGCAAATATTTGGACAACGACATTCGGCGAAGAAAGTTCATGTGAGTCAATAAAGTGGAGCGGGGCCGTAACGCTTGGACATGATTTTCCCACCGTTTCATTATAGTTCCGGGGAGTCACATTTTTTTACTTCCATCATGTATCTTAAATAAATATGTATGCCATCATTGGATTTAGCGTTATAGGCCGAGGAGGGTGGTATCTTAAACTTTAGAGCTGTAATTTGTTCCTATAAATTTAAAAAAAATTGGGCCATCGTGGTATCACCCTTGAATATGCGAGTCTATCGCCCCCCGCAGTTGGTAGCATTGATAGTCATTTTGCATATATATGATCACAAGCCTTACAACACGTTTTGCAACGACACATAGGTTAGGTTCGCGCAAGTATGTTGCCTGCCGCACCTTGAAAGAAGAGTTTCTTGTCTGCATTCAAAATTCATAGAATACAAAACATGAAATTACTCTTTTCCATTGGACGGTTGGATGGGAGCCATGCCCTTCATTTATATTACTGAAATGAACAAAAAGGACGATATGAATAGCAATACTACTACAAAAGTCTCATAACACCTATGTGAACTAATTTGATCTTTCCAAACTTGTAAAAAAATGCCCGCATACCTCGCAAACACTTTTTGATTTCCAAGGGGACCGATCTGTGACCGCTGTGAAAAAACGGGATGGACGTTTATGGTTATCAAAGACACGTTCCTTGATTTTAGTGAACCAAACGCCCCGCAAGTCTTTACAGACCACAGATCCGCGGCATCCGCTACCAAACAAAACGCTTTTAGGTAGCACCTTTTTGCACGAGGATCTCACACTTGTCGCGCCTTTTTTTGATCAAATGGCACACGGCTAGCGCCGCGCAATAGTACTAGGCTACTAAATGCCGGCGTTTCAAGGGATAGTTATGACGTCAAAATGGTTTTGCTTATCGTCCGTGAAAATACAAATCCATGTTAGGCCTTTAAAGGATGTTCGGCGGGATAGGCCCTCATACAAGACCTGTCTTTCCCGACGTTCCCTAACACACCGATGATTTTTAGTATTCTGGAAAGGTATCGCTTGAAATTGTTTCGTTCGTGAGTCCACCACCTTTCAAAAGATTCACACGGGCATCAAGGCCTAGTTCCTCTGGCTTTGGTTTTTGAAGTTGAATCCGGCCCATGTTTCCTTGTTTAATCTGTTTATCGGTGTTCACCGTCCATTACATCCTGGCTCTCTTTTATTGTCACATATAGCTTTGCTACAACCTATGCAGGCAAGGCACAATAAAAAGACTGTCTACATTTTGAATCGTTATGATCCCATGGGATTTGCGGCTAAAATATGCTAGCGCGTAAGAGAGTTTATCACATTTATGATAAGCCACCCTCCAGCGAGGTTCCTTAAAGTGGCGAGTGTTTAAGTACAATGGTGCAGTACTCAAAAACAAAGTATTTACTCTGCAAACACGGACTTAACGTTATCAAGCAACTGCCTCCTAGCCGTTATCTAGCTGGTCCCACGGCCACCCCCCGACGCCCCCACCCACTCTCTCCTCTCCGTGAGCATACCAGGGCTTAACGGTGGGTTAGGCTACTCAAAGTTAAGCCGTAATGTTGGTCATCGGTGCTAACGCCATGGTACCTGCAAACGGTTGTGGAGCAAATAAGTATTTCGTTCTTAACGCCAGTTTATTGCGTCAACGACTCGCTTGCTGGTGCTACCAAAGATGTACGTATAATTTCTCATACAGTATAAAGAAACGCCTCAAATTGTTTAATCTCTCTTGAACGATAGAAGAGGGGACGACCATTTTGCTCAAGCACCACCTACCTGATTAACGGGCCGCTAAGTTCCCTTGTGTCCGGATGAAGAGGTCCTGCTATTGCTGCTCAATGTGCCCCATGCTCACCCTCAGCAGCCGGGTCCCTGAACCCCTCTCCCTGGATGTAGGGCTGGCTTTTGAAGATGTACGCCAGACTGAGGGCACTGGGGCGCGAACCCGTCTCCCTGGCGCTGGGGTTGGTGTGCGGATAGGTTGGGTTGGAGTGGGGGCCACCATAGATGGCGGTGGGACTGTGCGGGGGTTGGTAGTGTTACAATTTCCGGCAATCCTCAGAAGCACCTATAAACACACACACACGCACGTTAAAAATATTGGCATGTAAGTTAATCTAATGTTCCGAATGAAGGCGTTTTAAATCTACAAGGAATAGAGCCACCCACGAACCCTTCGCACGTGTTTATATAAATACACCGTCCTGTGACCTGTTAAACATACAGGATTAATCAAACCCTCGCATTTCAACACAGTATTGAAACCCTGGCCCTTTATTTGAACATGTACAAAATACAGGGATACCAATTTTTTAAATAAACACTGTTCCAAAACATGTAGTGGTTCTAGAAGGCCAAGGTGGGATAGAGCATTTCTGACTACAATTATTTATTTATTTTTGTTCTTATTTGTCGTCTTATTAATAACTCTATTTTCTCTAAGCTTTAGCGCCAGCATCTCGCTAATGACCAGAGCGAGGGACGCGGTATTGATATGACACCCTGCTTTTACCTCCCTTTAGGTTCTAAACATGCCACCACAGCGCTATATACTAGAGGAGAGAATCAATAGATAACACCACTGGCGAAAACACAAGCAGCAGACAGCCCAATCATATCTAGCGTCCAAAAGACAACCATTTACCTCCTGCTTGCTTATTTACCCAAAACCCCAACCTGGTAGTCCCCCCCCCCCCCCCCCCCCCCCCCCCCCCTCCGAATCCTTGTTCCCCAGTGTTCAACGCCCCTACAAATAATAATAATAATTATAATAATAACCTTCTTCTAGGTTGGAATGCCACTAAACAGCCGTAAAATTTGATACGGTGGTGATTAGTGCAATCTTTGAGTTTCGACTTTATACGGTCTGTCGATTGTGTGAATGGCCCTTAGAAAAAACGTCTTCAGTCAGTTGAAAAATAATCATTTGTTTGGCTATCGTAAGCTATAGTTGCCACCTATATTAATGTATCTAGATTCAATGTTATCCGTTAACAAGAGATCCTTTAGTTTATAAAATATTTCCAAAATTTAAAAACTATGTGGTGTAGCTTGTAAAACAAAAAAGACAGTAAAAATAATGGCAGAGAAAATGTACATCCTCTTAACATAAAAACAACATGAATCGAGTTAAAGGTAGTGAAGAAATACAATTTACTTTTCGCGCTCCTGAAATGTGTAAAACATCAGAGCATTAATTTTTTTGTACAGTGGGAGTGGAATTTAAAATAAGGTTACGCAGCGATCTTCATTACGAAAAAATTTGCATGGGATTTGCCCGACACAAGAAGGATAAACTCTCCATTTTCAGCCCCACATGTTTGGCTTCGAAAACAATGTCCTTGACACTCATACATCTAGTTTTCTCCGGAAAAAAAAAAACCTCCCAGTAATATGTTTTAATGCAAGAGACTCTACTTTCTCCCCCCGCCCTCACCGCGCACCAATAATTATAATACTGTAACCATTAAATTAGAGGAGTGCACCGTCTTTTTTTTGCAAACGAGGCCGGAGAGATATAGAAAACCTAAAAAATACACGCGGAGGTGATTGAAGGGGTTATGTTGTACAATACATGCACCACATCGAGAGAATAAATAGGAGACCAGTTTAATGGTCTCAAATACTCAGCCGGTCAATTTACTTCTGGTTCCTGTTAGCATCAGGGATTTCCCGCTTGATGTCGGGCAGAGGTGACGGCGTCGGTGCAGCCCCAAAGGCGGGGGACGCGCCCCCCCCCCCGCCTCCCCCCCCCCCCCGCTCCCCATATGCCAATGGATCCGTAGTCTCTGGGGCTGACGCAACATCCAAAGAGCAACAGCCTCTCAACAAAAATCTGAAATTAAAATAAATACATACATATTAATTTTACTATCACGGGAGGAAAAAACCCCAAAAACACTGTCGTTTCTATCTTTTTCTAATTTACCTAGCGCCCATTCATTCACCTTGCTTTACAGTTACCGTCCTCAGGTGAAATAGCTCAAATGGATCAGGGGGTGTGGGGTTGTTTAGGCGGGACCAGGGCCACAAACGATTCGGGGGCGTACTACTTGTATTGTCTTATAAAAAAAAACAAGAAAATCCCTCTCTGTACACCAAGAAAAAAAATCCGCTGTACCCGCCAAAGCCTTTCACCCATTAGAAACATACAAGAAGTTTTAAAAAAATTGACCTGATTTTAAAAAATGTCCAGCTAGTTGAAACAAATCTTTGATCGACGCTAATGTTCGGTGCTTGATGCAAAGTGAAAAGAACGAATGTAAATATTTTATGGGCTATTTATACCCTACGTCAAAGAGCCTTCGCTTGTAATGACCTAAATATCTAATGTGTCTTTGCGCATGCGCAACACAGATTGTCCATAAGTCCCTTTGTAAAAATCCCGTGATTTCGGTGTCGGGCATCGGACACCCAGCGATTAGTGGAACGGACCCCCCCAAGGACTGGTGCGCTGCTCGATGCTCGGATCCACTGCCTTAAATATGAGTGAAAGAATGACCCTGAGCACGGAAACGAACATCCTGGGGATAAGCTCTGTGGTTAGATCATTGGGTACTAAGCCAGGGTCACGGTTTGATTTCGTGTCAGGTGTCATATTTCAAATTTTCGTAATATGTCACTCTTGAGGTCTGTGGTGGGCGCTCCCCCTCACCACCACATCCCCCACTCCACCCCACACTACAACTTAATAGCTTTGGTTTTTATTCACTAGCGATGAGATAAATAGTTTTGGAAAACCAATAAATTTAGCACATAGCCAAAAACACAATGTGGACTTACTAGTCAAATAATATTAGAATTGTTTTATAATGTGTGAGACTGTTGATTATTCAGAGCCACATAGTCATCAGTCTGTATAATTGTTGACAACACAACACGCAAATCATTCTCAAGACTTTTTGCTTTGGATTTTAATGTTGCAATAGCTTTGTTCTTATATTGGGTGCCTATGAACCAAGTGCAATCAGAAAACACTGAAAAGACAAATTTTCTTCTCATTTATTTATTTTCTATTATGTGTTCTTATATTTTCTTTACCATCTTTTTTAATATTACTTACCCCTTAAAATCTTGCGGCACCCCTGCCGATCTTGCAGCTCACTGTCAAGAACCCTGTTCTAGCAGCTTCTCTTTGGGAATGTAGCCTAGACCATTTCTATTCTCACTTAACTTGGCCCATTAAGTCCTTCAACCTGTACAATTCTGATTTTTTTTTTCAGATAAATCTTAGGGGCTGTGACGAGTTTTGAAACTATGCCTTGAGTTTTGAAAAAAAAATCAACTATTACTTTGCTTCAAAAAAATTTCTGACAATGTATTATAGCTCTCAATATTTATAATTAAGTGTCTATGTTCAATTAATGATATTCTGAGCTTTTTATTAAGGGTAGGACTACAAAAATATCTTTTCCCTTTGGACCCTATTATTGATTCACATATATAATCAAGAGACCAACACTATTTACATACAAGACTTGGCTATAACTTATATGTTAAAGGAGTGAAGAAGAAATGTATAAAGCTCCAAATGAATTTAAGTGTATGTGCGTATAATAGCTTTATTTATTGCGGAATATTGCTTAGGTAACCTGATAAATATAGACCCCTTTTTAAAATATTATATCATATATGTAGAGGATTAAAAAGATAAAACCTAGCCATCAGGATCGTAGGGGCCCTATTCGCCGGTGTGCAGTTTTTAAAAATTGCATGAGAAAATTTTTTTGTAATTATTAAATAAATTGGAAGCTATTAATGTATTTTAGGAGGTTAACACCACACGGTCCCCAATGTCCCTTTTCAGGGATTTTGACCACTCTTCCCATGCAAATGATGGTGCACCAGAATGAAGAAGTTCGCAGCTGATCTATTAGCTTAATTAGTTTTAGAAACCGCTTAAAACCCCGACTTCTTCCTGTAAACCCCTTGAAATATTTTTAACATAATAGGAAGTGTGACGGGAAAACAAGCCCAAGAAGTTTACCAATCATAACATAAGTTTGTTTTATTTAAGGACAATCAGAAAGTAAATACACAACTAATGCAAACAAGACAATATAGCGTAAAGCGCTTCTTCCTAAGATCTAAATAACTCTCGGAGTTATGGATATTTAAAATTACTTTTTAAAAATATCTGGAAATAAAAAGGGGAAACAAAACAGTTATTGTTTGTTGTAAAATTATAACAGTAGAACTAATTGACATCGTGGGTTCTATGGTTCTTTCTACGGGGCCTCAATAAATAGCGTTAAGCGCGCGCAATCAAACAATATTTATATACATTTAAAATTAGACCAAAAACGATAAAACATATACGAGTATTTAACTCTAATGAAATCAACAACGTTGATTTCAAAACAAAACGTTTTTGGCCAAGCCTCTACTCTAACACCTAAGTGCCCTTTAATACTCCCGTTTAAATAGACAGTTAAATAAACTCATATTCTCCAAATTGCGAACTACAGAAGGGCGGTAAGCCTGACTCGCCCAGTAGCCTTGGCGCGATCAAAAATATTATAAATAAACAAATATACATTATGAATGTATAACAAAAAATTAATCAAATTGTAACTATCAATATGACGTTAACCCCGTACCCCGCGAGCGTATTGGTATTGACCTGCCCACAACATTTCATAATTCCTAAGTTTTATTTATAAATAAGTCCTAAACGGTAATTTAGAAAGTCGTTCCCCATTTAAGTCGAAAAATGCAATTTTGAATAAAAATAGATTACGGTCCAAGTCGCCGTCTCACCAAGCCAGTCGGTGATATAATAAGTGACTATTCCAAAATCGCGATCTCTATATATACAATTATTGTATCACAGAGTGGCTGGAAGGGAAGGAGGGGGGGGGGAAAGATAGAACAAACGAACAGCAAAGAAAACGTTAGTTTGGCGCCTAGAATGATCCAGGTCCTCCTGCGACGGAAGTGATAACTCCATCTGGCCGCGTGGAAGTTTAGTCGTTTCCCGGCCAGCCACGGATCGAGACCCGAGCAGACAGGGTTTGGTTGAAGGCTCCGCTCAGTTGTTGTGCAAGTTGGAGGGTGAAGGTCAAGGCTCGGACTTTATGTTAGTGTTTGTGTTGTAGCTGATCACGGAGTGGTGAGTGTAGACCCATTCGATATAACGTTAACTAGTAACTTGTTACATCCTCCCCCCCCCCCAAAGGGGAAACCAGAAAATGTCCTCAGCTGTGGATGGAACGGCAAGGAGGTACCATCCCTGCCATCAGTAGCTGGTATGGAGGAGGTAGTCACCGAGTCCGGCGAAAGGCTTCCAGACAGTGGCCCTCACAGCCAATAGCAGACCTCCTTGGCAGTAGTACCTCGACAAAATCCAGGATGGTCCATGACGAAGCACCATATGCCAAGCCCCGACCCTCCAACTCCTCATTCCTGACGATCTATTGCCGCCGAGACCCGTTCCTAATGATAACCGGTCCATCTTATGCGGTTGACATCTTTCTTCAGAAGACGGTACAGTCCAGTATTTAGCCGCCAGAACCAGAAGGGGGGAGGTAGGCGAGGAGGAAGAGGAAGGCCTTTTTGAGAACACAATAAAGACACATTTTACCTAAAACACAAATATACAGTCCAAAACTAAGCCAAGAACGGTTCAATACGAGTCTAGTCCGTTCGGGCCAACATGGGTTGGACAATCTAGGCCCTTTTCATAGAGGTGTCTTCCTGCAGATAGCCCAAGGATGG
Organism: Timema cristinae; assembly: GCA_039000515.1. Lineage (NCBI taxonomy): Eukaryota > Metazoa > Arthropoda > Insecta > Phasmatodea > Timematidae > Timema > Timema cristinae. The sequence continues at coordinate 22,821 of JBCFYV010000652.1, forward strand.
AAGTCTTTCAAACAAAGGCCCAGTCAATTGTTCCATCTTCTTTTAAACGGGCGCGCACCCGCGCACTAGTCCTTTCAAAAAGTCCCATGGGGTTATAATTTGAAACACATTACATATCCCTTACAACATTATGTTAGAAAGTAGGTGGCCCCCCTTTTCTAATTGAATATTACACAACACACAACACACTATTACACTAAAATATATACAAACTATACAATCGATACCAAACGGGTACCTACTAACACAGGGCACTGACTTATTACATCACTGACTTCAGGTGACTGACATGTGCCCGACGGGTAACCGATGGGTCGGCTATTTCCTTCAGCAGTACAGAGACGGGCGTTAAGAACTTGTCAATACACCATGGCCCACTCCACTTGTACGCCAGTTTAGCCGACGTCTTGTCCACAGCCGAGCTCAGGGGGAAACATTTACAAACTACATTATCTCCAACTCTAAATAATACGGGTACACGCCCCCGATTGTAGGTCGAAGCCACTTTCCTCTGAGACTTCTGTAAATTTCTAAAGGCAAGTTCACATTTTTCCTCAAAGGGGCGGTCATAGGCCTCGGACAAAAGCGGGTCGATGTCCCAAGTCGCCAGAAGGGGGTGGTTCAGATCCCTATTTAGGAAGATTGAAGCCGGGGTGGCCCCGACTGACTCGTGGAATGCAGAATTGAACGCAACGTTCAAAAAGTCTACATGTTTATCCCAGTGAGAGTGGTCATGGTGGTGGAAGATGGTAAGCGCTACTTTCCAATTACGGTTAAAGCGCTCTACGTGATTAGGGAAGGGTTGTAAGGGCTGGTGGTCACATGTTTCATGCCCCAAGAGAAGCACATGTCCCCGAATGCTTTAGACCTGAAACAGGGCCCATTGTCACTTACAATAATCCTGGGTGTCCCTAAAATAGCCCAAACCCGCCTAGACAGGGCATTCACCGTCGTCGACGCTTTCATGTCCCTGAGGGGGATCAAAATCACAAACTTTGAAAAAGCATCCATGGCAAGCAGAATTGAAGTGTTGCCCTGGGAGGAGCGAGTAAGGGGCCCTACATAGTCGACAAAGACTTTCTCCCATTGACGCGTAGCGATGTCTGCAGAATGGAAACCTATCTTAGAATTCTGGGAGGGTTTAGCCTTCTGACAGGGTTCACACTTACGTACCCATTCCCTCACGTCCTTAGATAAATTGGGCCAATAAAACTCCTTAGAAACCTTCGGCTCAGTCTTGAGCACCCCACAGTGCCCACCAAAGGCAGAGTCGTGGAAATATTTAAGGAGCATGGGCCTAACTTTCTCGGGAATATAATACTTGGTTCTCCCTCTAATATTTGCCACTAAGAGTCCCTTGCGTATGTGGTAGTTTCCGACGACCTCTCCAGCTCTAATCCGCCCAACTACTTGCCTACAAAACTCGTCCTCAGCCTGGTGAGTGCCAATCGAGATAAAAGATTCAGGAATAGTATGGATCACACCTAAAGTCCCGGCTTCCTGCTCCCGTCCCCCGCCCCCCACGGGGTTGAGATCCTCTGACATCTGCGAGAGCGCATCTGCCACTACGTTCTCCTTGCCAGCAACATGATGGGTAGTGAAATCAAACCTGGAGAGCCTCCAAATCCAGCGCCCTATTTTACCTAACTGTTTGGGATGGTTCCACATCCAGGTGAGAGCCATATTATCGGTGTACAGATCAAATTTCCTAAGTTCGAGATAGTCAGCAAACTTCTCTGTCCCAAAAACGCAACTAAGGCATTCCTTTTCATAGGTACTATATTTTTTTTCTGCCACATTTAAGGTCCTACTGGCGAACGCTACCGGCCTACTACCTTCAGGGGTTTGCTGCGAGAGGACCGCGCCAAGCGCTATTGACGAAGCGTCAACATGTAATTGGAAGGGAATAGAAAAATCCGGCATGCGCAATACAGCAGAAGAGATAAGATGGCGTTTGAGCGCGAGAAAGGCATTGTCCTGTTCTTGCCCCCACACAAAGGCAGTCCCCTTCTTCTTAAGGGCGTTAAGGGGGTTAGCTACTTCGGAGAATGAGGGAATAAACCTGGCGTAGTACGCACACATCCCCAAAAACCGAGCCGCGCCCTTAAGGTTCTTCGGGGTGGGGAAGTCAATAATAGGCTTGACGCGTTCAGGGTCAACAAGCAGGTTTCCCTTGGAAGTAACGTACCCCAGATACGGGACAAACTCCTTAGCCCATGTGACCTTCTGTGGGTTGACAGTGAGCCCAGCCGAGCGCAACCGTCCTAACACTGTCTCTACATGACGTAAATGATCCTGCAGGGAATTGCTATAAATGCAGATATCGTCGAGGTAGTTGAAAACAAATTTAAACTTTAAGTCAGTAAGAATATGATCTAAAATTCTGCTTAGCGCCTGCCCCCCACAACTGATACCCAAGGGGACTCGGTTAGACTCATAAACCTGCCATGGGGTTATAAAGGCAGTAAATTTCTTGGAGGGCTCCGAGAGCGCGCACTGGAGGAAGCTAGCGTTAAGATCGATGAGACTGTAGTATTTAGCTTTACCAAGATGTTGAAACGCTGACTCGATGCTCGGCATCGGATACGGGTCAAACATAATTTTTTTATTAACTTTCCTGTAATCGACTATGAGACGATGTCCCTGGCCCTTGCGAGGGATAATGAACGCAGGGCTGGCGTACGGCGATTTAGACGGACGAATCACCCCTTTCCTTTCCAGGTCAAAAATTAAATTCCTAAAGATCTCCATTTTAGGAGGAGCGCAGGAGTACGGCCCTGAACGCACTGGTATGTTGTCAAGAGCAACAATGTCATAAGGGAGGACATCACATTTCCCCCATCTATCCGTGATTACGTCAGAAAACCGGTTGATTACCCCTTGAATGGCCTCTCTATCCTTATCCATAGAAAACAGGGTCCGCGGCGTATCACAAGCAGCAAACAAAATAAATTCTCCGGGCGCAAAACTAAAAGAGACTTCCTGTTTGCCCATATTCAACTTAGCGTTAGTTTCAAACAAAAAATCGTTCCCCAAAATCATATCAAACGGGAGGACAGGGAGTACATAAAAAGAACGAGAATCGACCAAATTTAATGGGAAGATTTACCTTACGGTCAACCAACAAAACATTGCCCATTCGCCATAGAATAGGTTTTAGGGGCAACGTTTTCACAAAGATTATCACTATTATTATCAATTATCCTAACAAGTTTTTCACAAACGAAGGAGTGACTAGATCCAGTATCAAACAAACCCAAGCATTTCACTGGGCCAATACATACAGGAACAACGGGACTAGGAACCCGTGGTTTATGAACTACAGACGCGGCCGCACCACGGACACGAGCGCGCCTTAAATGTTTACCTCCCTGCATTGCCTCTGTACGTGCCCCAATCTATTACAGCGAAAATACTTGACCCTAGATGAGTCACGAGGCGCGCGGCTCCCAGGGTTAGAACCCACGGGGTTCCCACCCCTAACGTACCTGGTACTGCTACCAAGCGGAGGAGCACCCAAAGATGGCGCAGAATTAGTTGCCCCGGGACTTGAACCCATCTGCCCGCGACTTGCAACTGAGGGTGCATGCGCGTTAAGATATTCTTCTTCCGAGAGAAGCGCCCCCTCAATGAGTGAAGCCAAGGCATAAAGATCTTGGATGGAGGATGGTTTGTTCGAGAAAACAAAATGGCGCCTTGTCAGGGGAGATACGTTTTCCAAAATAATATCTACCAACTCGGGCTCCTTAAGTTCAGTGTTAAGCACACGAGCTGCCTCAGTAATAGAGAGTATAAAGTTCCTGAGTGATTCATGGGGAGACTGGAACCTGTGAACTACTTCCCTACACAACTTCTCTTTAACCCTATTAGGCAAAAGCGCGTTCACAATGAGGTCAGTTACCGCCCTTATAGATAAATTGGCATGTATCCCCTGGGATAATAATTCTGTCAAAAACCCAGACGTCTTCGTTAAACATAAAGTCAAAAATTCAGGTTCGCTAACAAGTTTCAGGCATGAAGCCCGATTTACTTCGACAAGAAAGTTAAATAAATCCATGTGGTTCTGTCCATCATACACGGGAATGCGGCCCAAAATTTCCAACACAACCTTGCTTTGGTACTTAGGGTACGCTACGGGCACGAGGGGGGTAGGTAAAGGGGAGGGCATAGTTGGTTCACCACCCGCGTCCCTGTCCATCCCCAAGTCAGCCGAAGCCCCCCTAACCTCGCACAACAGGGATCTCAACTCACCCACCGTAGCGTTGGGTGGAACAGGGATAGACCAAACCTGGAGCTCGGCGAGGAGTTGATCGCGGCTAAGTTTGTACACGTCCGATCTCGTCATCGTGGGCTTGTCGTCAGGTTTTAGTGGAGGAGCCATGGTCAACGACAGCATGTAACAGAATAAATATAAGTATTAATAAAATATATTAAGCATTGAAAACAAACCCGTGGAAATATTATCACCAGCTCAATTTCCACCACACGACCCTACACTCACAAAACCTAGAACCATAAAACCATAAACCAAAATCCGAACCACGGAACCATGAACCAGAACCATAGAACCATGCTCTGCTACCACTTTGTAAACCCCTTGAACATATTTCTAACATTATAGATAGTGTGACGGGAAAACCAGACAATAAGTTTACCAATCATAAACATAGTTTGTTTTATTTAAGGACAATCAGAAAGTAAATACACAACTAATGCAAACAAGACAATATAGCGTAAAGCGCTTCTTCACTAAGATCTAAATAACTCTCGGAGTTATGGATATAACCTTACTTTAACAATATCTGGAAATAAAAGGGGAAACATACAGTTATATGTTTGTTGTAAGTTATAACAGTAGAACTAATTGACATCGTGGGATTCTATGGTTCTTTCTACGGTTCCCTCAATAATAGCGTTAAGCACGCGCAATCAAACAATATTTATCATACATTTAAACTTAGACCAAAAACGATAAACATATACGAGTATTTAACTCTAATGAAATTAACAACGTTGATTTCAAAACAAAACGTTAGGCCAAGCCTCTACTCTAACACCTAAGTGCCCTGAATACTCCCAGTTAAATAGACAGTTAAATAAACTCATATTCTCCAAACATGCGAACTACAAAGAACGGGCGGTAAGCCTGACTCGCCGAGTACGCCTTGGCGCGATCAAAAATATTATAAATTAACAAATATACATTATGAATGTATAACAAAACTTAATCAAATTGTAACTATCAATATGACGTTAACCCCCGTACCCCGCGAGCGTATTGGTATTGACCTGCCCACAACATTTCATAATTCCTAAGTTTTATTTATAATTAAGTCCTAAACGGTAATTTAGAAAGTCGTTCCCCATTTAAGTCGAAAAATGCAATTTTGAATAAAAATAGATTACGGTCCCAAGTCGCCGTCCTCACCAAGCCCAGTCGGTGATATAATAAGTGACTATTCCAAAATCGCGATCTCTATATATACAATTATTGCATCCACAGAGTGGCCTGGAAAGGGAAGGAGGGGGGGGGGAATGATAGAACAAACGAACAGCAAAGAATACGTCTAGTGGCGCCTAGAATGATCCAGGTCCTCCTAGCGACGGAAGTGATAACTCCGTCTGGCCGCGTGGAAGTTTAGTCGTTTCCGGCCGGCCACGGATCGAGACCCGAGCAGACGGTTGGTTGAAGGCTCCGCTCAGTCTGTTGTGCCAGTTGGAGGGTGAAGGTCAAGGCTCGGGCTTGATGTTAGTGTTTGTTTTGTAGCTGATCACGAGAGTCGGTGAGTGTAGACCCATTCGATATAACGTTAACTAGTAACTTGTTACACTCCCATATTTAGTAGTATAGTCTTTTGCTATAGTAGCGCCTTAAACAATGTGGTAATTCTTTATGTTACGTGCAACGTTAAGCTAAATACCCGTTTTCATATTCTTTATACAGATACAATTACAGAGGATTAGCCATTTAATTTATTTGTACTTAGTCCGCTCTTGCAACGGGCGAGAAACTTATTAACATTGAGTCCGTTGAAGTTGTGCGGTGTTATCGCCTATTAAGGGGTAACTAACTAATCTTGCCGTTGGTAAGGCGCGTAGTAATTTGATGGTCTCTGGTTCGAATCCAATATAGACACGCAGATTATATCAGCACACGACTTACAAACTAACTTAGCTATATAACAGATAATTCACCACCCGTTAAAAGCACCCCCGCAGTATAGAGAGTTGAGCCCTGTACCCACAACTATTTTTTGAGGAGGGCGTTAGTGATTCGAGGATGATTTTCCACTCTCCCTCCAACAAGTTGGATGTGTGTGAGAGAGCTGACTTGGGCGGGGGAGCCTCCCACCAAGTACCAACAAGTTGGATGTGTGTGTGAGAGAGCTGTTGGGCCAAAACATGTCCACTTTCATGGGATGTAAAAGCGAAACTGCCGTTTAACGGGAGTTTTCCGATCTGTCTTGCAGGTGTCTATTTTGAGAAACTCAATGACTCCTCAAGGTGAGTGGAGGCTATTGCTCGGTACGTTACCCCACAGAAGGTAATGACCGGGGGAGGGAGAAACCAGGATGAACAACCCCGGCTCTGTGGGGAGGGGTGGGGAGGGAAAAGTGAAAGGCTGAGTTGGTCATCAGAAGGCCGCGAGCCCCTGCTGGAGAAGCTTGCGTCATTTTCTACCGGTCAGCCGGGGGAGAAAGACGTGGAGCGCGAGGCCCGGGTGGCTCTATGCTTCAACGCCTAACAATCATTAATAATTAATCAGCAGGAACCAACATGTCCTGGCGAGGGCTCACAGTGTCTCAACAAGTGTCTCGCGTACTCCCTGATACACGCATGCCACAACGATGCTGCTTGTTCCGGGTCAGAGCCTTGTTACAGAAGAGCCGATGTTCATTCTAGGCCTGGCAGCCGTAACGCAAGCTTCGTGCCGAGCCCTACTGCTGAAACGTCAAGGAATGTGTGCCCATAAATAAACTACAACGCCCTAAAACTCCGACACCTCTATCCTACCAATTAATTAATTAACAACCAACATGTCCGGCGTATGCCAGCAATAAAAAAAACTACGACACCTCTATCCTACCAATTAACAATAATTAATTAACGATAATTAATAATTAATCAGCAAGAACCAACTAGTCCAGGGTTTGTTGGCTCTAGGGGAGGGGCAGGAGGAGGGGAAAGTATGTCAGGGGTGGGGGCGCGAGCAGGGGGCCGAATAACGGTAAAAAGCACAGGTGTGACGTAGTGGGCTAGGTGGGCGTGCTAGACTACTACCACTCACAGCCTTCGTGACCAGATTAATTATGAGCTAGCTAAAAAATAATAATCTTGAGAGACCGTGATGGTCGTAGGAAACGAACATCAAATTCAACCATAAGCAATCACTGTATTAGAATAATACTTGCATGGAAACAGCGTGATATTAGACAATCTTTGGTCGAAGTTGGAATATAGAGGGACAAAGAAGTTCGTATACAAATTTACATTATTTAGTTACTTAAACATATCTTTGGTCCGTGTAACAACTTCGATGTCTTCAAACACGACACCTACAAGCTATTTATAGCCAGGGTCATTTTAATAGTGTTGCACCAAGCCTTACCGGGTATAAGAGGGAATTATTTTAACCAGATTGATAAAATGATTAGAATAACAAAAATAGATTTATTATAACAGAAAAATAAAAGATATGTTTGATTACAATAGATATACAAAAATATAAGATAGAAGTTCCAGATTAAAACTGTCTTGTTGCGACACGGGCAAGATCAAATGCAGTAGGCTTGAAGAGCAATGTTCAATAACAAAACAGCTGGACTGACGCCAGACTACAGTCAGATGATTCTAAAAGAAAACCAGTGAGGTAATTATCAACAAACGTTAACTGGAAATGATATACATATGATATTATTAACTCATTTATAATTTAAACTAGCTTGCTTGATTGGGACTTAAGAAAACTCTTTAAGAGACATTTTATAATGAATAGCAATAGAAAGGTTACCTGATTACCTTGGTAGATGGTTAACATACGGGTGTCATCACAAAATAGTACTATGGCCGGTCCTTTCCCTATTGGTACTTCCAGAGCATTCAATAGTACATGTATTTACTGACCCACTCCCTGGGGTACAATACTAATATAATTCATACAATACTAATACTCAGTCAATAGGTGCCAAAAACGGGCAAAGAGAAAAAGGGTATTATCTGCGTGGACCCCATATGGAAACAAGCGGAGTTCCGCGCTTTATACACCCAAGATAATACCACACGCGAAGCGTGGCAACAAGAATTATTCAACATATTGAATACATTTACCCAACTAGGTCCTAGATAAAGGATAGACAACCTGGTTGTAGCCATAAAAACAAGTGTTTAGTCTTAAGGACTCGAAAGAGAACTATAGAGCTCGTTGAGAATAGCAACCATTTGGACTAAGACCTTATTACATCTGGAGCTCAAGGCTGTATTTTCTTATTTTGGAATTTTTGTTTTTTGTTTATGTATTTTGTCAAGTGAAATATTGTAGACCTAAAAAAGTGTATAGGCCCTAGGCAATGTGCCTAGTCGGCCTAATGGATAAAGTGTCCCTTTTTATATAACTATCAAGGTGCTTCTAAACTAGCAAAAATAAATTAATTTATATAGTTTTATGTAGGCTTTTGTTCACGTATCGACGGCGTTCAGCAATCCTGACCGGTTATTGGTGGAAGAGATAGTTTACCCTCCTCCTGCTGATTACCAACAAGTGATTCAGCTCGTAGAGCAGTTGGATCAGGAAACATTGCAACCACTCGAACAACAGTGAGTGACCATCAAACACATTTAAATAACTTATGCAAACAGCGTTTCCTTTAAGAAATGTTAAAAATAAATAGAAAAATCTTTACCAATTTAATCAAACGGAGCACAACTAATTTCATGCATATTAGTCAATAAAATGGTTTCCTATTATAAACATGTTTAAACCATTCAAAACTAGCTTGTAAGTCCTTAAATTAGTCAACTTCTCGATAAAAGAGTCGTAAGATATAGCTTTAGTTAATTCCTTGGATGTATAATTTATTTTATTATGAGGTGTATAACAGTATGGCATATTCTATTGCTTATTTATTTCAGGCTCTTGAAAAATCTCCCGAATACATACGTGTTCTCAAAAGCTCTGGCTGAACAAGTAATATACGACCAGAAAGGTCTTCTTCCTGCAGCTATTTTCAGACCATCAGTTGGTGAGTCATAGTAGGAACGAAATAAAATTATCATAGTTTATTTACTATAAATAATAATAATAATAATAGAACTGAAGTGTACAGAATTTTCGTGGAGGTAGAATGGAAATTCACATCACAACGCTGTTTAAGGCGTCAGGCCCGCGATGCATAACAGCTAGTATGTACCACACGACAGGGGGTTTGAAACCCGATATTAGTTCCGTGTCATGACATTTTACCTGGAGATCGGATTCAAGTAAGGTGCTTTTCTAATCTCTCTCTCTCTCTGCACGCAAATGCGGGTGTGGTTTCACTACCTTGTCCTTACCCTCTTAGAGTAATTTTCATTGTTTCAAAATAAAAGTAATTATTTTGTCACCGAACCTATGTCAACCTATAATCATTTGAGCTGGAGACCCCCTAACTGGCCAAAGAGGGTGGCAGCCAGTGGGCCAGGATTCGAACCCCCATGCAGTTTAGTATATTGTGAGAGTGCTGTCTTAGACCTGGGGGAGGTTCCCAATTTTCACTCCGGCTCAAGTGGGCATGCCGTCTAAATGTCAGGCTCGTCTATTTCTGGCGGGGAAGGTCGGAATCAAGGGTGTGCCGCATGTAAAGGTAGCGAAGAGGTCCTGGGTTTAAGAAGACTAAATATTTTACTATTAACTAATGTTATTTCGATGGGGTAGTTAGTTACCGTCTAGTTTCATGTTGAGCTAAACCACCGAGGACGGGGGCGCTGAAGGTTAGAACCTCGGTTGGGTGAACTGGGTTGGTTTGCACTCTATAGCTACGCAAATTCTGCGTATAACCCAAACGGGTAGTAAGACGCGGTGCTAATAATAATAATAATAATAATAATAATAATAATAATAATAATAATAATAATCTACGCAAATTCGGGTTTAAACTTCTCAATTCCTTATACATTAGTGTAATTAGTACTTAAGCGCATAACCCGAAAGGGTAGTTAGACGCGTTGCTAAAATGTGTCAAGTTCGTGTGCTCTATAAATAATATGTGTGCCAGATCACGTTTGAGTTTCCATTTTAGAAACAGGCTATGGGAAGGTCAGGGGTTTGATCCCACAGAAAGTTATTTTTGGGGTAAATTCTCATAAATCGTTTTCCACTTCCAACTCTGGAAAATTGAGATTTCCTTAGTAAGTATAATTTATTCAGCCTTAATTCTTTCTTGTGTTAAATATTAAACATGTAGAACGATGGGAGGCTGTGTTTGTGTATTGTAAACAGACATTATATGTTTTAATAAATATTGAGGGTGAGCTAAACAAATCCATGGTATAGTATCAATTTAAAAATAAATATTATAGATTCCTTCATCAGCGTCGAGCGTATTTAGGGAGGTTTTTCTAATAGACTTTCCATTCTCCTTCCTTGCAAAATGTGGGTGCACTTCCTCTAATTTTGGTTTGCAGTCTAAGTGGCTAATTTGTTTTGTGTGAATATAACATATAACTAACTTATTATGTCAACAAAATATTGTCTCAGCATTAAATGATATTTAATATTGTATTTGATATTACTTATGAATTTACGTAAAAGTTATATATGATTTCATAAAAATATAATTGCGAACATTAAATTTCTTTGTTGTTTAAGTGGCTAATTTGTTTTGAGTAAATATTATTTACTATGTCAAAAAATATAGTTTCGAGCATTAAATTATATTTAAAATTTTATTTAATATAGCGGTTGTTTTTAAAATAATGTACCTCGGTGGTATAGTTGATTGACGCGATTCTTTCGTGTAGAGCCAGATGGTTGAGGACGGGGGAGTTCGAGGTTCTAATCTCGGTTGAGTAAACTAGGAGTGTTTTCCGCTCTCCCTCTACGCAAATGTGGATTCAACCTTCCCAATCCGGTTGTACTCGCGGATCTGCTTCTTCTTTCAATCTGTAGTAATATTTGGTTTGGTTGAAGTATACATAGAGAATAGCCAACCTCGTAAAGATTGTTAACTCTCTAAAAAGAGTGCAAAGCTATAGATACCCGCTTCGGTGAAGAAGTTGGCTAACGCGCCAGATTCGTGTTGTGCTAGACTACCGAGGATGGGGGAGATAGAGGTTTGTATCTCGGTCGGGTGAACTGGAGTGGTTTTTCCACTCTCCCTCACCGCACAAAAGCGGATGCAACCTTCCCAAATCTTAGTCCATTAGTGTAAATAGTACTCAAGCGTATTATAAACCGAACAGTTAGTAAGACACGGTTCTAAAAGGAGCAATAGATAACAAATTGGCCTACAATAAAGGACAAAGTGGTAATCACTGCTTATGTGGCCGCATGGTCTAACGATCTACTCTCACATTAAGCTATAGACTGCTGATGACGGGGAGATCGTTTTTCGAATCTCTGCCGGGTGTACTGAGAGAGGTAGTTTGAACCCATACCTGCACTTGAAAGGTTTTGTTTATGATTTCACCCTCTCATAGTTAAATAAGTACAGTAACACTAATATTTTATATATCGGTAGTCACGGGGTTATAAGTCGTCAGGCTCGCACTAGATTAACTTGACGGGCGAATAAGTGTAGTAAAGTCCGAACAGGTAGTAAGATAAACGCCGTAGAAAAAAAACTGTTTATGTGTAGATTACAATTTTTATACAAAGAGGCTTTTAGAAAATACAAACTTTTTCCAGCCAACATTTATAAATTACTACTATATCGGTGATATTTTATAGGTATTAATAGTTTATCAAAATAGGTTGCTGCAGATCATTTGTCTTGACGTATGAATACGTGAAATTAGCTCTAGTGGCTTTTCTAGTTGTTCCTTTGAAAATGGGACTGTAGTTCAGCGAGACAGTGCTCAGCTGTCATGGTCATCTCTAGGACTCGGTTCTAATCTCGTTGGGGTGAAGTAGGAATAAATCTCGATATTGGGATTTTCGATCTTGTTATTCTATTCTTTATTCTTGAACTAGCTTTTACCCGTCACGGCTTCGCCCGCAATAATTTATAAAATCTTTTAATTTTTAACTTAACTGTTTTGGTCACAAATAAAATTTTATTTTTTTCAAATATCTATGTGTTTTTCTCAGTTCTGGCTGTAAATAATTTTGCCGTATTTTAATTTTCACTTTTAAATATTTCGTAATAAAAGAAATATATATTATTGAAATTATTAGTTATATATTTTTTTTAAATTTTAAACTTCATAATTAGTAAGATAAATAAGTTAAATAAAAAAATTCGAACTGTATATCTATAATCACATCATATTTATTATTTATTAGTATGAAACTACGACACACTAATTACTATTTACTTTAATTACAAAATATTAAATCACAAATTTTTAAATAACATTGTTTCAATCACATTATAATCATATATTTATTATTATTTAAAATCAAAGGTTGGGAATAGTCCTATTTGTTATTCCATGACATATTCTATCAACGTACAAAGTTTCATTCGAATCCGTTGAGCAGGTTTGGCGTGATTGAGCAACAAACATCCAAACACACAAACTTTCGCATTTATAATATTAGTAAGATATATATATTTTCTATCTTGCGTGCCGGGACGCCCGTCTGGGCTATCAGCATATTTATATTAATGGAACAGGAATCTATAATAATAAAAGGAAGTGTTTGTCTATGTGTGTGTTTGTGTGCGATGCCCGGCACGGCATGCAGAGATCTAAAATTTCTAAGATAGTTGTACGGGAGGGGGGCCGAATGCACCTCGAAGCTGAATTTTTAATTAGCTTTTTAATTAGGCTATTTTTAACAAAATACCATAGTGGGTCACGAACAACGCAGTGTGAGATTGCTAGTTATGAATAATTTAAAAGTTAAGTGTGCACTCATTTGCGTGAAACCATTTGGGAAAAAACCCATCGATTCATCCAACCATATTTGAACCCCATCACTGGCAAAAAAAAAAAGACTAGGCCATTGGGTAGCAATCTACCGTCACAATGCATTTTATAATAATTTTTATATACGTGCATAAATGGTAGCATGGTCTAAGGCGTTACTAAACGGCCAATGACAGAGTGATCGAGGTTTGAAGCAAATACGGGTACACATTCTACCTGGCATAGAAACATCTGTTCAACCAGCAAAACCTCATCAGACATTAGCCGTGCTAAATATATCGAGGTTTAAATCCCGGTGTGCATGCCGTCTAAATGTCAGGCTCATCTAATTCTAGTGGAAGAGGTTGAAATAGAATCTCCAGCGGTGTAAACTGTAGATATTTCTCCCTCCGGAACATTTTCTTAATCATCCCTACCACACGTTTTGCCAGAAAGGGTACGTGTCACTCATATAGTTATGGTGGTGGGGGGGGGGGGAGGTCATGGGTTAAAATCTTGCTCGGGTGAGCTGGGGTGGTTTTATACTCTCCCTCTCTCCTTGTAAACGGGGAAACATTTCTACCTCACTCCTCCGGTGCATGACTGATACCTATATCCGCACATGTCAACGGACGAAACCAAACAACCAATTTTAATAAACTTGTGGTGGGGGATAGCGGCCCCTAGTTGAGGATTCCGAGGCCCCTGATTGTGCATAATCAGAGTTGTGTCAATGCTCTTAAGTTGCAGTAAAAACCCATTTCCACATAGGTAGTGGGGGGTTGTGATTACGACACCGGTAAAACCCATTGCAGTGGGGAGAGTTGACAGGGTCACTGACCTAGCTCACGGTTTCAAGGTCACAATTTATTCCTGTCTTGTTGAGCTGCCAAGCTGGCGCCAGTCATCAGGGAAAACCAATTGCCTCATAGAAGGGGAGGGTTGCGACATCATTCAAGGTCGTGAACTATTCCTGTCTTGTCGAGCTAACAAACTGGCACCAGTCATAAGGGAAAACCAATTGCCTCATAGAAGGGGAGGGTTGCGACATCATTCAAGGTCGTGAACTATTCCTGTCTTGTCGAGCCAACAAACTGGCACCAGTCATAAGGGAAAACCCATTGTCACATAGAATACCAGAAATAAACCTTTGCGGCATTGAAGGAGGACAACAGGTCACTAACTCCATGTCTTCATAAAGATAACCAGAGGGGAAAGGGGGCCAAACTTTGAGGGGGAGGGGAAAGCACTGTACTCAGCCAGTGATATAATTAACAGCCAATCACAGCGCTGTTCCCATATGTCCCACACATACAAATCGTGGAGAGGGGGGAGGGGGAATGAGGGTGGGGGAGGGGGGAATCCAACAGCCACCAGTGGTCACGTGACGAGCTCTAAGCCAATCAGCGTCGAATACCAGGCTGCCTCCGCACTACTGTCCTCCGATGTAATTCAAATGAAACATTTTTCAAATTTTGAACGTTTTAATTACCTCTGTTCATACAAATATAGAACAGAAATCAAACATAGCTTGAAAATATTTTTGAGAATATACCAAAACTCTTTACCTTATCTAGGGTCATAAAAAGTAATACTCACTTACTTTTTAATTAGCTGATTGTTTGTGACTTAAACATAGGTAAACAAAGTAATAATTACCTTGGTTACATTTTATGACTAAATTTAATGTTATACTATCAATGTGTTAACGTTAAGTTTGTATAATTATTTAGGCTATGAAAATGGCATCACCCACCTGCTCCGGTGGCTGCATGATATAAGGCGTCACTCTCGCAATAGTTTAGACTGCCAATTACCGGGAGATCAGGGTTTGAATCCTGGTCCAGTGTATGGGGGTGGTTTTCCTCAAATTGTTTTCCACTCTATTTATCTCTGCACATGTGGGTACAGTTTATCTTTATTCACCCTTCCTCACTCCTAGCACATCAGCGTAATTAGTACGTGTGCATATAAACTGAATAGATATTAAGACGCGGCGCTAGAATAAACCCCCTTTAATGTTATTACCAACAAAATGTTTAGATGTATATATAACCTAGTAGTTTTTATGTTGTAGCCTTAAATTCAGAAATGAAATAATCCTACAAATGCATAAACTTTACATAAACTTTATTGTTTAGTTTGTCCATCACTACATGAGCCGGTACCTGGTTGGGTTGATAGCTACAATGGGCCAATGGGAATATTGGTTGGGGCTAGCACGGGGGTGCTGCGCTCTGTTCGGGGGGATGGTAACAGGCGAATTGACCTGCTTCCAGTGGATATTGCCATTAATGCTATGATCTCGGTAGCGTGGAATATGGCAAACAATAAGTAAGTCACTAAAGATATTTTAGTCCATCACTGTTGGCAGTTTGGGTTGAAGGTGTCCATGTACCTCACCGTCGTCTCATCCCTGCATCGTTCCTGAGTGTGAATGCAGTATCTCCGTACGGCATACCGCACTGTGGGGCCAACTCCTATGGCACCTCCATGACATGACATGCATGTGCAGCTGGCCGTGGGACGCGCAAAACTCCTCGCCCCGTCATCAACCCGTTGGCACATGGTGTTATCCGTTTCTGCTGTGGGTCTACACTGACTTTGGCCATAGGGATGTCTGACTGGAAATGGTTAACACCATTGTGTTACATAGGTACAAGATGAGGTACACATGTGCGTCATCGGGGGTGATTACTGGAAGCACTTGGATGTATTTTAGGTGCCGTAGGAGTTGAACTCCGTGGTATCCTGTCTGTAAATACTGCAGACGCTTAGGAACGAAACAGCGACAATGTAGTACATGGGCCCCTTCGACACAAACTGACTGCAATGATTGGCTTAAATATAATTATTAATCAGGTTATGTATCATAGTAATTTAAAATAAAGATAAGGAATGAGTGAAAATTAGCCTCGAACCCCTCTCTTGATGGTGACTGTCCTTCTGGTCCTTCCCTCGACCTTAGCCACCACGGGTGCGAGGGTGGGCTTGGAAATCAGTCCTTCTCGGTGAGGGGACCAAAAAAACTTCATTGCTGTTAAAGAATAGCGATGAAGTAAATGTTTTGCTAGTTTCGTAAGTACACCAAATTTGATTTAATTATAATTCACCTAGATTAAATTTCTACACAATACATCGTAATAACAAGCGCAAATCAATGTTGATATTTACCAGAATTATCATTCTTAACAATGTGCCGTAGGTGTAGTTCGACCAAATCATTGTTACATTTTTCTTATCTGCTAATTTATTAATAGCTCATATTCATTTATTATAAAAAGATTACAGCCAGAATGTTATTGACGAATTTGCGCCTATTAAAGCAATGGATCTTCCCTGAAAATATTAAATTAGCAATTTGACTACGTGATATTCATTGCTCATCGCATTTTAAGGCTATTTTTGAAAGAACCTAATGTGGTTTAAATTAATGTGTTTTTTGTCATTAAAATCATTGGTTCAAATGAATTAATTTAATGTTTTGGTTATCAATAAAGGTACCGGTACGGTACCTTATAATCATCTGAAAATTTAAATATAGCATATATCGTGCTATCCACTTATACATAATATATAACATATAAATATAGTTTATAATTTATACATATAATCTATTATATAATATTCATATATTAAATATATATTGTATGCTTACATTATATATACGTAATATTGTACATACAAATTATACTATACATAATATTATATTATTTTTATAATACTTTATATAATATTATACATAACATTTTACACATAGTATTATATATAATATAATAGCTACAATATTATATTACACACATCCTATATAATATTATTTAATATATATGTATATATGATATATGTAGGTTATAAAATATATATAATAAATACATATTACATGTTTAACATATACTATTTATAATAAATATTATATATTGGCTATAATATATATATATATATACAACACATACTACATTTTTAGTATATATTACATTAATTTTTTTAAATAATATATAAATGCACCATATAAAATACATTATATACAATAAATATAGTATATAATAATATTTCTGTCTTATATTATAATATATTAAAGCTATATATACATACATATATACATACATACATACCTAATCACATCGTTCCCCTACGGGGTAGGCAAGAAACTGTCCATATAGCTCAAAAATAACTTCGTACCCAACCCATCCTCCCAAACTTTCCCCACAGCTCCCTACCCATGCATACACCCTTCAATTCAACAACATTTACACACCAAGTCATGCATGCTCTTTTATTCTTAAAATTCTTATTGTTTTTTTTTCACACATTCGTCTACAACATTTTGCCACGTATTGCATGGCCTACCCCTTCCTTTTGATCCACACACTCTACCTTCATATATTTACTTCATAACTGAATCCACACTCATCCTCTCAACATGCCCAAACCAACGTGAGGCTTCTTTCACATTGACCTATTATATTCCCTTTCAAACCATACTCCTTCAGCACCCATTCATTACTTACTGACTGTCCACACAAGTTTTTTCCACATTTCTTATATATCTCATTCCATCCGCATTCACCTTTCTCCTGTGATTCTCTTGGAAAATCCACGCTTACATCTATACAACAATGTTGGCGTTAACAGACTTTTAAACACTGCCATATTTGCCTCTTTATATAGTACTTCAGTCTTTGCGATAGTCCACATACATCCAACTACTCTCTGAAATGCATTCACCCTTCTCTCAATTTCACAACATAACCTACTATTTTTACAGAACATTCTGCGCAGATACACAGAATCACTCTCTTGTTTAACAGTTTTACATTTATACTAAGCTGACATACATTTCCTAACCAGTTTTTATCAAAACTATCACCTTAGTTTTGGAGACATTTATAGTAAGATCCATTCTGTCTGTCACCATATTCACTTAATTTAATGCATTATGCAAGTCTCTTTAATTCTCTGCTAATCAAGGCCGTAGGGCTTTTCCTAATAAAAACGAAAGTGGACGTCTTTTTTCGTTTACTGGAATTCATAGTACTAACTTAAAAAAATAATTTAATATCCAGGATTAGAAAACCAACTAAACCATCACGATAACTAACTTAACTAAGACTATTCTACACTACACACCTAACTCACAAAACTAAAATCATTCACGTGTCACAGTACTTATAGCACTTACCTATCTCCAGACAATCTGTTCGAAAACTGCCACTATTTATATTTTCGCAAACTGTAACCAGTTAGTGGTGGATAGTTTGGACCCCCGTCCCCTTTTAATACTTAACATATCCCCGATCTTCTATTCTTATTTATTTGCCAACTTATTTATGACATATTCTCGAATAGTTTCAACTTGAAAGGTTTTGTCGTTTCCTAATATCAAGATTTATCTACTTGCACAGCTCACCTCACATTCACAAATACTTCATATTTCCTTAGCTAATATTAGTTTATCAAGCTTTATTGTCTGACTAATGAACACAATCACAAACAATTTTTTTAATGTATATAAACAATAAAATGGTGGTACAAGCTATCTATATACTTGTATCTTAATGTTTTGTCTAAACCATGTATAAGGATTTTTCTTGTCAAATTTTTGGGGGGAATCCCTCATAGACTTATTCATGAAAACATTAAACAACCATGGAGCTATACCACAACCTTGTTTAAAACCCTGTTTAATGTCAAACCATTCGCTCAAATCTCCATCTTAACTAACTCACGGTTTATTTCCATTATACACCACCATAAATTATTTACTAGCCATGCATCCAGACCATACTTTCTCAGAATATTCCAAAACATATTCCTATTCACACTATGATCCACTTTCTTCAGATCAACAAATACATAATACACTTTCTTCCTTAATGCTATGCATTTCTCAATCAATTGTTGCATTGCAAATATCTGACCCATGCAATCTCTACCTGGCATGAAACCACATTGCACACACCAAATCTTGCCCGTAGTTCTTTTCAAGCCCCCTCTAATTTAAGACTTTCCCAAAAAATTTGTCTTGAATATTCATTAAACTAACTATCCTATAGTTCTATAATTTACTCTTATTGCCTTCGCCTTTGTACAAAAGAATAATGACAGCATTCTTCCAGTCATTAGAACATTCTAAATCCCAGCACACACATTGAACAACTCACACTTTCTGGTAAGTAGTACCATGCCCCCGCACTTGAGCATTTCAATTGTAATCCAATCTACGCCCTCAGCTTTACCAATCTTGAACACTTCCATAGCTATTAACACCTCAGCCTCGTTAATTCTTTCATTCATAATAACATTTTCCTTATTTTCTGCTATTTCTCTACGTTTTTGCCAAACAATGGCTCAAAATATATAATATGTAAATTATATATATATGAATAATAAGTTCCCTAATATTTCCTATCTATGTGTAAGGTGCAAGTCTATCCCAGTATACAACTGCACCACCAGCTCAGAGATGTCAATTACTTGGAACCAGTTTCTGGAATTAGGTCGTTTGGAGTACATGCAGTGCCCCTCATTAGATGTGATTTGGTATCCTGGAGGCTCAATGCACAGCAGCCTACTTGTTCATCTGGTGTGCTTCATGTGCCTGCAGATGATACCAGCCATCATATTTGACGCTGCGCTCTTCTTCACTAGAAGGAAGCCATGGTAGGTAATTCTATAACGTCTCTAGTTGAACAAAATGAGCTTATCATTTTCTTTAATGAATTAACTCTTTGAGTAGTGGGGAAAAGAATATAATTTTAAAATGCAAAGTTTAAAGGAGAATTTTTTAAATTCTTTTCTTTTCCTAAAACAGAATTGAACCGTTATGCTTTGTGATATTAATTTTAAACATATTTGGTACACGAATTAAATTATATTAACGCGCAATCGTTGAACACATCCCATTTGATAGTAAATATTTTAATATAGGATTCCTTAAGGGGCCGAATGGTATCAGACGTCACTCTCGCAATAGACTGAATTGGAGTTCATATCTCACTCAGGTGTAATGAGGGTGGGTTTTCCTAAATTATTTTCTACTATCCCTCCAAGAAAATATAGGTACACTTCCTCTGAATTCAACCTTGTCCATACCTAGAACAATTAGTGTAATTATTACATATGTGTATAACCCAAATAGGTATTTAATATAAAAATAGATTATAAAAGCTAATACACTTAAAAGCAATGCAAACCAAATAAATTTCAGGTAGGGTACAATGTGAATCACATATAATTATATGTAAAATTGTTCGATTACATATGTTATTAATGATATAAAAGAGATAAATCTACTTTTTAGTGAGTTAAGTCCAACATTTTAAATGAAATGAGATTGAAAAGATTAAATTTTTCGAAGTAGTTTCTTCACCTTTATCTATTTTTTTGATATTTTATACCATATCAGGGGAGTATTCACAGAAAATTTTAGTCCTGGGACAAATACCCATAGCAATATGGATTATATCAATAATTTAAATATTAAGACTTAATTTTCTAGCAATGTTGCGTTTTGGGTCATTCTTCTATTAAGTGCATTTAAGTACTTGGAGATCCATTTCGTTTGCCACGTGGTCTAACGCGCTTCTCTCACAGTAGACTAGACTTCTGATTACGAGAAGATAGAGATTCGAATCTCGGTCGGGTGTACTGAGAGTGATTTTTCCGAAATGGTTTTCCCCTCTCCCTCCACGTAAATGAGGCTACACTTTCTATACGTATAATCTCCCTAATACCTAAAAAAAACTTAGCGGAATTAGTACATGAGCGTATAACCCGAACGTATAGTTAGACGCAGCGCTAAAAAAAACTACTAGAAAGTCCAGGATCGCTTTTACTAAATTCACCTCTTTGTCTCATTGCCATTTTCCCGCTCCTTTTAGTGGAAAATGATTTACAGAGCATTGAAATTGGAATCTTACTCACTGTCTATGATAAAGCAGATTACCACTTTCCATTTATTTAGAAAAGGTAGCCTATATAATTATTATGTAGTCACAGTCACTTGTTCAAGCATGTTGTGATTCCATGAGACATCTGGGTGACTTTTTGACAACAAACTTAGCCACAAGTATGTCTTTATGTTTTTAGTTTATAATATTTAGCCCCGCGCCTTACTACCCGTTCGGGTTATACGCTTTAAGTACTAATTACGCTAATGGATTAGGAATTGGGAAGGTTGAATTAGAGGAAGTGAACCCGCATTTGCGTGGAGGGAGAGTGGAAAACCATTTAGGAAAAACAACCCCCAGTTCACCCGACCGAGATTCGAACCTCGATCTCCCCGTCCTCAGCAGTCGAGCTCAACACGACTAGCGCGTTAGCCAACTACGCCACCGAGGTGGGTATGTTTTTAGTTTACATATTTATCTTCATGCGATACCATTTGAGACTGATGGACATATAAATATCCTGATAGCAACGTCAATGGAAGAATAAAGTATAAACATATAATAAATAGATTTGAAACATCTCACTAAATATAACATGTTTCAATACATAATAATTTTCTGGGCAGTTTCTAAAGAGTATTTTTTTTTTAAAACTAAATAGTTAATAAATGACATTAAAAAATGCAGGGCCTTCTTAACAGCATTGTAGGAACCTGGGAAAAATGCATCAAGACTCTATAAGCCTTACCCACCCACGGGAATGAAAATGTAAATGGTGAATATGACACATTAAGAACAATATGGCAGCATCCCAATGTCCATTGTGCCCACGACTGAAGCGTGTGATATAAGAGAGGGATGGGTGTTGGGAGTCTTGTGGCTGCTACATTTACCAACAGCTAGGCCTATTGCTACATTTGGTCTTAGTTAAAATAAAAGTGGTGGTAAAAAAAAAAGGGAAGATCTGTTTTAAATATTAAACTTCAAGCAAACATTTTGCGATATACATATACCTTTATCATTTTAAAACCTGCCTATGTTTTTTATTAAAAATAACAAACATATTCTTAAAAAATTATAATTTAAAATTTAGTGTAGAGCCTAAGATTTTAATTTTAATTGATGAGTAAAAATAAAATTTTAAATAATATTTTTATATATATACAGTTTGAAAAACCACAATTTAAGAGACATTACAAAACCACAAATGATTTTAACTAATGGTTATTTAAATATTTTGGTCCAGAGCTTAATTTTATTTCAAAGGGTGGTGCGCCCTTTTAAGACGGCACTAACATAATGTAAGCTTGGATAAAATGGGTAATTAGAGGAAAATATCTCATTTTCAATATTACCAAAACTATATTATTAAAAAAAAAAAATGTGCTATTATGTAGCACTATGAACTAACGGTCACTACTCACTAGTATGAAGTAAATAAAACATTCTACAGAGCTTTTGTTGTTCTGTTCTTGTTGTATGCAATGATTAGTCCTGTACATCCTCTATAGGTGTATCGATGTGGGAACCAATGAATCCTAATAGAGCGATTATCTGTGCATTGGCAATGAATCATAATCTATGATTATAATGCTGATTAATTGGTGACTTTTCTTGATATGCAAACTGTGTAGCACAATAAATGTTTTGTCTTGCGGACTTACAAAACAACTATAACTTATAACGAAACTAAAAATCTATTAACACACACAAACTAAGGTAAACAAGTAATTCGCAGGCCTGATTTTAATGGACGGTCATGGAAACAACACTACTCTCAACAATTAAGGGAAAGGGAGGCGAGTAACATAGCCTGAGGAGGGGAGGAAAAATGAACGGTGGTGCCTCAGAAAGGGAGGAGAAACGAGTGGCTGGGCCTCAGGAGGGGAGGAGAGACGAATGGTGGTGCCTCAGGTGGGGAAGAGAGACGAACAGCGGTGCCTAAGGAAGAGAGGAGAGAAGAGCGGTGGGGCCTCGGGAGGGGTGGAGAAACGATAAGATAAGGTGATTGCATTTAAAACCATACATTCTAGATTGTTGTATGGGAAATTAACCACGGGACCAGTAGATATTTCTATAGTACAAGTGTACATGCCAACAACCGACCACGATGATGACAAAGTAGAAGAGCTACACGATGAAATTGAAGTAATTATTCAACCTGAAGGAAGATAGGAAGTGAACACCATCATCATGGGCGATTGGAACAGTGTAGTCGGAGAAGGACGGGAGCAGAAGATAATAGGGCCACATGGACTGGGGAAGAGAAACAACAGAGGACATATGCTCTTCGAATTCTGCCAGCGAGATGATCTGATGGTGAAAAAAACCTGGTTCAAGAAACGGAAGACAAAACCATACACATGGAAGAACCCAGGAGACATCATTAGGTAACAACTAGACTACATCTTGTCAAACAAAGATTTAGGAATGGATTGAAGGATTTGAAGAGATTGCAAGGTGCCAACATCGATTCGGACCACAACCTTCTAGTGGCATTCATTGAAACAAGACTGAAGAGAATCAGGAAGATGATCAAGAAAAAACCTAGGCAGGACCTAGAAATATTAGACGTAAGCGTGACATTGTGAGAAATTAAATAGAACAAAAGTTAAGTGAGGTGAAAGAAGAGAGTATAAGTACGGAAGGGAAATTGAATAGTGTTAGAATATTTTTGAAGGTGCTAAATAACAATGTTGGAAATGTGAAGAGGACTGCCCAAAAACCCTGGGTGCCAACAGAAATGATTTAGAAAATGGAATAAAGAAGGAAATGGAAAAACCGTCAACAAAGAAGCATATATGAGGCTAAACAACGATTTAAGGAGAGAAACCAACAAATAGTGGAAATACTATATAGAGAAGACATGCGATGAAATTATCTAACTGCACACAAAAGTAAAGTATGATCTCATGTACCAGAAAGCAAAGTAACTGGGAGGGTATGAAAACAAAGGTGTGTGAACAATAAAAATAGAAAACCCCAAAGGTTATATGTTGGTGGATCATAAAGAGGTTCTTAAGATTTGATAAATATACATAGAAAAACTGTAAGACAAGGAAAATCTACCAGGGAACCAAAGATTGAAGTGGAATATGAGGTAGAGGATGACAAAAATGGACCCAGCATTTTAAAGAGTGTAGCGGAGAGATCAATAAAGAACATGCGAAGAAGAAAAGCTGGCGGAGATGACGAAATATCAGTTTATCTTTTGAAATGAACTGGGAAACAACGGATAAATGGCTTTGAAAACACTTATAAATATGATCTACGAAACAGTATAATGACCCAAATACGGATGAGACGTAACCATGGTGGATCTAAAGAAGAAGAAGTAGAAGAAGAAACAAGTCAAGAAATGCAGTGACCACAGGGCCATCACCTTTATCTCTCATGTGGAGAATATTGTGGAAATAATACTCAACAGGTGACTGGAACAGAAAATAGAAATTATGATGGAAGAATACCAATTTTAATTCAGAAAAGGGGTGAAAAAACAGAGATGCAATCAGGATGCTGAGCATAATTTCAGAGGGAGTGCTGGATGTCAAGGAAGAGGTTTATATTGTTTTCATCGACTGGCAAAAGGAGATCGATATAGTGAAGTGGAAGAAACTGATGTAAATACTCAAGAAGATCAGCATCTAGTGGAGGAACAAAATGTTGATTGCAAACCTGTACCTGGGACAGTGAATGAAGGTGAGGCTGAATGATCGTGAGACCAACAGCGTAGAGATAGGAAGAGGAGTGAAGCAGGTATGTTGTTTGTCAGCTATTCTCTCCAAATTGTATGATGATTGGCTGGTCATGGAAGCCCTGAAGCGATGAGACAGTTTCAGTAAAGGAGGACGCATCATCAACACAATAAAATACGAGAATGATCTAGCACAGGGATCTCCAACCTTGTGCCCGCGGGCGCCATGGCGCCCACCGAGCCTTTAGCGTCAGCCCGCCACTTTTTGGCTACAGCTGAAAAGTTCTTGACTAATAATTTTAATCTGTCACTTTTACGACAAAAATCAAGTTTGTGCTTATCTCCAGGTATGCTGTTCTCAAGAAGTTGGTTATTGAAAGCCTCCCTCTTTCCAATACCTCCCTTTCATTCTTCTTTCTTTGCTGGCTCATTTACAAAGTGTACTTTTACTCGGAACTATCATTCTAATGGTTTCAAGCTGAATGGTTTTGCTTTTTCCTAATCTCAAAGACCTACCCCCTGTCATCATTCTACCCACACTCACTAATACCATGATAATACTTCCTTTTTCCATTGTCAATATCTTGACAGGGGTCTACCCAGCTTTTATGCCTGAATAAACACAGAATAAATATATATTTTAAAAATGTACCTATGTCCCAAAATGGTGTTGAGTAGTTAAATATTTCCTTGTGTCGTTATTTTGGTCTTGTTAAAACCATAAATAAAGCAGTTTTTATTTATTTTTGTTTTTTTCAACTTGTGGGGTTGAACCCTCCTCCTCTTCCCCCTTGGCTACACCCTTTAGTTGGAAACTTAACACGGCCGTTGACCAGTTGACCGGCCGTATGTTTAGCGGTGAGGCTGACCTTTGAGTCTGGCCTGGCGGGAGTTAGCAGCTACTTTGCAGTGTAAACCAATCATGACAATTTCATCGTTGTTCATGCTCTATTCTAGTTAAATACTCATACATTATATTATTGGTTTTTCATACTTATTTTTTTTAAATATTACAACTTTTATTCAAAAATGAGTGTATCAAGTAAAAGAAAACGATCATATAATTTTAATACTGACTGGGAAGAATCGTATTGTTTTGTCAATTTTAAAGATAAATGTGTTTGCTTGTTGTGTGGAAGTAGTATTTCAGTGCCAAAAAAACATAATGTTGAACGTCACTTCCAGACTAATCACGCCTCTATTGAAACTAGCTATCCACTTAAATCTGAATTAAGAAAAAATAAATTAAATCAACTAAAATCAAACCTAACTGCCCAGCAGTTGGTTTTCACAAGACCCATGGTAAAACATAAAAATGCCACTTTTGCTTCTTTCAAAATGTCTCGCTTGCTCGCAAAGAAGAAAATAACATTCCTGGGTGGGGAGTTGTTAAAAGAGGCCTTTCTGACTGGAGCTGATTGCTTGTTTGAGGGGTTTTCTAATAAGCGTGAGATTATGTCAGCGATCCAAGACTTACAGCTATCAGATAACACCATTACAAGAAGAATACATGCAATTTCAACTGACATGCAAACTCAGCTAAAGAATGACTTGGAAATATGTGAATTGTTCTCATTACAATTTGACGAATCAACAGATATAGCTGGCCAAGCACAGTTGGCAGTTATGGTAAGAATGGTATTTAATGATCTCACTACAAAAGAAGAGCTATTGAAAATATTGCCAATGAAAGGACGAACAACAGGTGCAGATATCTACAACACATTCAAAACATATACCAAATCAATAGATATGCCTCTGCACAAGCTATCTGCGATCACCACTGACGGGGCACCTGCGATGGTGGGTAATACCAATGGATTTATTGCCCTGTGCAAGAAAGATGAATCATTTCCGAACTTTATGTCGTACCATTGTATTATTCATCAAGAAGCCTTGTGTGGCAAAGTACTTTCGTTTGAACATGTTATGAAAATAGTTATAAAAATAATCAACTATATTAGAGTAGCACCTTTGCAGCACCGACTTTTCAAGGCCCTATTAGAAGATTCTGAAGTTAAACAGCCCGATCTTATACTACATACAGAAGTACGTCGGCTCAGTAAAGGTAAAGTTCTTACAAGATTTGTAAGCTTGATTGAAGAGATAAAAACATTTCTCAATACCAAAAATCTGAATTACGATCAACTAAGTGACTTTTGCTGGTTGGTTGATCTGGGTTTTCTCACAGACATCATGGACAAATTGAATTCTTTGAACTTAGAGCTACAGGGAAAAGATAAACGTGTAGCTCAAATGATGAGCTCTGTGAACTCATTTAAAGCTAAACTGGTTCTGTGGATATCTCATCTGCAGATGAAATCTCTCGTGCATTTCCCAACTATGAAGAAAATGTTAGGTGAGAGTGACTTTAACTCGTTATCATTTGTTATTCACCTTCAAGTGCTTCAAGAGCAGTTTGAAAAGAGATTTGAACAGTTTACAATCATCGAGCCAATGGTTACATTTTTTATCAATCCTTTTACTAACCAAGTAAGTACAACAGAATTAGCTGCATCCATTGAAAGACTTATTCAAGTAAGGACAGAAGAACTAGAATTAGAGATTTTGGATCTTCAGAATGACATTGTGCTAAAATCCTATATAACAAATGAGAACTTTTGGAATTTGGTTGACAGAAAAAAGTTTCCTTTCTTGAAAAGTGCAGCATCCAAGATAAAATCTTTCTTTGGTTCCAAATACTTATGTGAATCATTGTTTTCTACCATGAATATCATACAATCAAAGTACAGATCTCGACTTACTGAAGAACATCTTGATGATTGTTTACGGACAGGAATATCATCCTATGCTCCGAATTATGAAGTATTGGCTGATGAACTGCAGTGTCAAGGATCACATTGACCTTTAAAAAATAATTTTAAATTTTAAACTCACAATTTTTTTAATATGTTTTTTGTTTGTGTGTTATTTGCATTATAAATTATGTTCGGATATAAATTTGCTTTAAAAAATAATTGGTGCCCGCCGTATTACCGTTAGTTTTGAATGTGCTCTAAGGTACAAAAAGGTTGGGGACCTCTGCTAGCATTTCTGGCAAAAATAAAGAAAAGTTGCAGGAAATGATGGGTTGGCTTTGGAAATAGGGAGAATATGGCATTGAGATCAACATTGAGATGTCAAAGTGATGTTGATTTAAAAAGATGAAGAGCCGTTGAAAATCAAAATTGTAAACCAGGAGTTGTAAAACATAGAGTAGTTCAAGTACCTGGGAAATCTGCTGACAAAGAATTCCTACTGCGCCAAGGAAATTATCTATAGGCTATCCATGACCAAGGAAGCTTTCAACATGTAAGAGGCTACTGCATGTTAAGTTTGAAACTGAGGAAGAAACTGATGAAATGCTACCTTTGGAGCATCGCACTGAATGGAGCATGAAACTAGACGCTTACGAAGATGGAAATGAAATATTCAGAGAGCTTTTAAATGTGGTGCTTGAGAATACATGAGAAGATCAGGTGGAAGGACAAGGTAACACATGAATAAGTCCTAAGAAGATTGGGTGAAAAGAGAACTAATTTAGATTCGATTCTTTGGTATAGAGCAAACTAGATCAAACACATCCTAAGGTGGAACTGTCTTCTGTTCGTCGTCATAGGAGGAAAGGTTAAGATTCGGATGGACACCTACTATATAAGAACGATAAAGTTGTGCCGGCTATTGCTTAAAAAATATGCATAGTAAAAACATGCGGATTTTTGCATTGCATTAAACTTGTAAATTTAAAATGAACTGTATTAATAAAAAAAGTTACAAGTTAATATTTACTTTTTTACAATAAGACGTAATTTAAATTAAATTTAAATTAAATAAAACATGAAACACAAGAATATAATTTTGAAGTTATAATATTATTATAGAGAATAAGATAATGTTCGATCATACACGACCAATATTTATAATACAATAACGGGCACAAAATTTGATATTTTCAAATTAAATCATGTCTGAACTGTTGAAAAAGTTCAGTAGCTTGCTGGTAGAATGCTCTGTCTTCGGATGCGCCTCCCCCTCTTCTCACCAATCCCTCTTTGGCATTCACTATCTTTTCATCTTTTTTTTTCTGTAAGCCATGCTACTCCCCTACCCTTCCAACATTTATTTCTCCTTCAGGTAAAACCCTGGTCTGGACACTAACTGTCTGTCACCTTGTTACTACTATTACCTCCAAACCTCAGTTTTTGAAAATGTTCCTCTTGATGTATTTGCATGTTAAAAGTTTATTTATAGAGTAGTCTTGATTTTGTTTACCTTATCAATAATTTGTGTAACAATCTACAGTGTTTCTTTGATTAGATACAAACTTTTTGTATAGAAATTATGTTTTTTAGCAAAGAAAAATATTCTATGCGATACTCCCGCAAGGAAAACAGAAAATCTGTGTTACTCAGATGGAAACCAGCTAAAAAAATTAAAACATTTTGAGAAACACTACCAAAGGAAAAAGCGAGTTAAAAAATAATACCTATTTTGTTACTATTTTGTTTAGTGTTGGTGTTTGTAACACCCGCACCAGTGGTTGAGTAGACTAATATGCTAGTATAGCATTGCACTCTATCGCTGTTGTCGGTGAGGTCGAGGTTCGAATATCGTTCGGGTGAATTAGAGGGGCTTATCACATGTGATTTATCAGTGGTTTGCCATCCTCTCTATGCGCTAATGCAGGATCACTTCCTCTCAACTACCTTGGTAACCACACGGAAGATATAAATTATAGTTTGTGGGCTATTTATACAGGATATTGTATTTTAATTATAAATGTTTGACAAAAAAACGACAACACATCCAACAATATTATTTCCAATATGCCCCTTCACACGTTCGGTTAATCGACTAAAATTAAACAAACATTATTATATGGAATTGGTTAATTACATAAAATATTTTGTAATAAACTAGTGCTAGGGTTATTTTTGTCATTAAATTTAAATATATCCCCGAATATCATGTGAACTTCTTGGATGTGATTACGAATACAGATTGGGGGCGGAGGTGGATGTTATTTCAACATTAGCCCGGAGTTTACTGACATTACAGCAATAATGTTTGCTTGCATTTTCCAATTTATTTTAAGACATAGTCCCAATATGTATTTAGTAGCTCACATGATATTAAAAGGTCCGCCTCGGTGGCGTAGTTGGCTAACGCGCTTGTCGTGTTGAGCCCGACTGCTGAGGACGGGGAGATCGAGGTTCAAATCTCGGCCGGGTGAACTGGGGGTGGTTTTTCCTAAATGGTTTTCCACTCTACCTCCACGCAAATGCGGGTTCACTTCCTTTAATTCAACCATCCCAATTCCTAATCCATTAGTGTAATTAGTACTTAAGCGTTTAACCCGAACGGGTATTAAGACGCGGTGCTAAATAATAATAATATTAAAAGTGTGTAGGTTACTTTTATTAACACTTTAAGCTATTGATATAATGACACTAATTTAACAAATTATGTTTATTTAAGATTCGGATGGGTACTTACTTTAATATAAGGTTGATTTTGTCCACTGTATTCCACGGAAAAAAAATCCTATCAATAACATACGGTTTTTTCATTCAATTTAACTTGTAAACGGAATATGAATTATTGCACTAAAAAATGCAATTTAATATCTACTTTAATACAAGATATATAATTTTATTTAAAAATAAATAAAACTTTAAATACAAAAGGATAGTTCAAAATTAAGCATTTGGCTCTGACAAGTAAGAGGATTTTCTACATACAAGACAGTCAAATTATAATGCATTAGACTAGTAACTTGGCACTATGGTGATAGAGGGGTTGAAAAAGGAGAGACAAGCTTTATTTATTAAATGTCAAGATTTAATAAATTAAAATGCCCCACTAGTGGAAGCTGTGTACCAAATTCAACCCTCTAGATTGTGTGGAAGTGGGTTAAATAAGGACTCTGGTCCACGCGAATAAACGGCCATTTCCTGACTGCATAGACAATTTGACCATAAAACAATTAATATAACATTCTCTATCGGACATTATCCTTAGACTATGTCACTGCAGTTTATATAATAGACCTCTGTATAGGACAACTTGTTTACTGTATTAGTATATAAATGTACATGGTCCCCAAAGGAGAACAAAACAAGTATGCCAGTGAGTGTACGTCCCCACCCCTTATTCTCCCTAAGAACTTCATGACTTTGATCGCTGGTGTGGGTGGAGGGGGTCTACGTTCCTTCGTTGGAGGCAAGCCACTTAGAAGATTTTTATAAGAGGATATGACTTTCATGTTTAATTTTTTCACCCTTCATTTAATTTATTATCCATTATTTCTCCTTCACTCTCACCAAGCCATGCCCTCTCAATGAACTTGCATTCCTGTCTTTTTTATTTTATTTTATTTCATCTCATTAGTTTTGAGTTACTTTTATTTTGGTGTTTTTATTATGGTGTTACCCGCCTCGGTGGCGTAGTTGGCTGACGCGCTAGTCGTGTTGAGCTCGACTGCTGAGGACGGGGAGATCGAGGTTCGAATCTCGGTCGGGTGAACTGGGGGTGGTTATTCATAAATGGTTTTCCACTCTCCCTCCACGCAAATGCGGGTTTACTTCCTCTAATTCAACATTCCCAATTCCTAAATCTATTAACGTTATTATTACTTAAAGCGTATAACCCGAACGGCTAGTAAAACGCGATGATAAATTTATTTTTATTATTATTATTATTATTATTATTATTATTATTATTATTATTATTATTATGGTGTTTTTACGTTAAAAACCTCTTATGGGTCGACACGTAGTTAAAACATATAATAATAATAATAATAATAATAATAATAATAATAATAGTTATTTTAAACATTCTATGGTAAGTTTTCTGACAATAAAGTATAGTTGAAATATATTACTATAATGCCAACTACTGCTTCATTATTTAAACAACTTTTACCAGGGTCTTTAGTACCTTATATTCCTTCTAGTCCTTCCTCTATAATTGCTAATGTAATCACAGGTTGAGAATTTACCAGTTGAGGAGAGAAGTAACACACAAATTATGTTATTTCATGGAATCTGAAGAAAAAATACGCTTGTTTAAAATACTAATGGCTTTTTTAGTCTATAAACAATGTTTCAGTATGCTCATTTTAAACTTATCCAAGATGAATGCTATTTTTTTAAACGTTAGATTACTTAATCTAGTATTGAATAACCCTAGAGTTTTGAACTATAGGTTTTATTTCATGTTTTCGAAACAGTTTGAATGAAAAGTAGCTAAAGTATTGTAGTCAGATTATTGCTTATTCTTTTTACAAAATATATATTTAGAGTAGTCCATTTTACAACTTCAAAATTCCTCCCATGCCCTCTTTTAACATCAACAAATACTAAAAGTGATTATTTAACGTACAATTTCAATTCTAAAATAATATGTTTGAGTATAAAAACTTTAATTTTATACTGGCTAAACTAGGGATACACACGCAACTTCCTTTGTAAATTATTGTTATTATTATGATAATATCGTGAATATCTTGTGAAAAAGTAATATTAAAACAACATTTTTCAAAATAAAAGAGTTCTATTGTTTGCACCAATCCAAATATTTGCTGCGCTTGGCATGGTTAGTTTGAAACATAACTACAATTTATTTTTTCCCAGATCAAAACTCAATTTAGAAGAATCTTCCGATGTTGTCAATCGATCAAGTGGTTCACACCCCGGTGTTGATATTGGATCATAGCACGAAATCCATTTTGCTGGATATATTGCTGGATCTTCACAGCTTATTTCCAAACTATTTCTGGAAGAATCTGATTTGTCTTAAACACACGATGATATATCTGTGTTAGATCATACTTTACTTGTATTAAAAGTGCAAGATGATGTCATTGATGCAGATCACATTGAATTACATGGTAGAAGAATCGTAGATATTTCCTTTTTAATCAAACAAATTCAATTAATGAACCACCACCCTCTAACCAATTGTTCCTTTCAAGACATGTATCCTATCAAAGAAAAGTGTTATGGGTTGAAATCACGAATTACTTTTAAATGTAAACTGTGCAAAATAGAGCAGGTTCTGTGGACAGATACATTAGGTTGATTTGGTTGGATTTCAAAGAGGAAAATGATCGTTGATACAATTAAAACTACTTTAATTTTAGGTCCTAAATGTTAGGTGCAAGTTTGTTGACTAGTGATTTTAGTTAAAATTCACTCATTGAAATGAAGGTGTTTTTTTTTTTTGCTTTATAGTTTTATTCGTGTTTTATAGACAAACAAGACATTTTCGTAATTATAGCACTATAGCAGGATTAATGTTAAAGTTATTAAGAATCAGTGGCGCATCCAGGAATTTACTTTAGGGGGAGGGGGGCATGTGCGTCAAAGCTATTATTTCTGTCCCCAAAAATATTCATCCAATTATTTTTGTTAAATATTTTTTAAAAGAAACTATACAAACGCACACAAACACACACACATATATGTATGTATATGTATATATATACATATACACATACATATATATATACATATATACGTATATACACATATATATATGTGTGTATACATATATATGTATATATATAGAAAGGTTATTAAAAAGGGCTCAGAAATTATTAATCTTGTGCACATTAACACAAGTCAAATAGTCTTAATGACGTTACATTACCTCTACTTGTTTCGATAAGTCTGTAAACTCCAATAATAATAATAATAATAATAATAATATTATAAGGGTAAGAGAAACTATAGTTCTAGGAACAAGTTCACATAGACGTAAAGGCAAGTTTGTATTCTAGTAATAAAAAAATTAGGATGAAAATAAAATAATTTTTGGGTCTACATGGCACAACTGTGTAACTTTATTACTAAAAAAAATGTTCTTCATGTTGTCCTTCCATTTTCGCACAAATGCCATATCTTCGAATCGGACAGTTGCATGCTTCTTGAGGAATTCTTTGCGTTACTTAAATCGCCTGACAACCATTTTCAACTAGCTGTTGTAAGTCTAATTCAAATGGAAAAATTTCCTATATTACACTGTTTTTGTCAAAATATATTTGCATGATTAAAAAAATGAAACATCTAACAATATTTGTAAAGTAAATTAGGCGTGAAGTGTGTAAATTCTACTTAATTGAAATAAGATTAAAAAAAATTGGCCAACTTTGGCTACTTTTTCTGACTCAATAATTTTTTTAAAGATAGTTCCAATTTTTTAAAATAGTCCACTCAGAACATAGTGGGATTTTCACTTTGTTTTTTATATCTTCTGGCAGCCGAATGGTGGTATACTTATTTTAATTCTAACCTCCTTATATCATGTTTTTAAATAACTAGCGTAAGTAATGACCGTAAAATCTACAGTCACTGAAAATAACAAAGAAAGGGCAATTTTTTTTAATATTAGGAAAACAATATTTTTATATATTTCTAAAGTAGGTATGGTGACCTGGCGGTCTAGGGGTAAGGTGTCGGACTTCTGTGCTGGGATCCGGGATTCAATCCTCGGTCCCGGCACAGATTTATCTGATTACCAAACCCTTCCTTCACCTCTGACAAGACATCTTGTGAATGTGGGGAATGCCAGGCCTCCCCCGTGGTTTGGATCCCACGTTAAACTGTAGGTCCTCCATTTCATCTCACAATCACCCTACCATTACTTATTAGCGTAAGTGCGTTTAACCCGAACGGGAAGTAAGACGCGGTGCTAATAATGATAATGATCTACATTGGGTAATAGATACACTAAATAAAAATTTCACAATTTATTGTAAATTGTGATTTCCTTAGGTAATTCGGGAAAATTATACTTAGACAGGGATTGAAACCCTTGTCCTTTGACTTGGAACGATATTCTAACAAAACACTGAGATTGCGGCTCGAAACTCCGCACAACTCCTTAAAGCAGAGCTGGGCAAATTTTCTCCCGAGGACCACATGAACATCTGTAAGGTCTCTAGTGGGCCGCATGTAACAAAAATCTAAATTAACTAAATAATGAACTTTATTTTCACGCAAAATTGCATATATTAGTCATATAACCATATAAGTTTGATACAAAAAAAGAGTAGCGAATAAAATCTAATATGTCATAACAAATAAAACTGAATATGTCATGTACTCAAGTTGATACTTTGCCTACCAAATGTTGATTAATAACTACTAAAATTGCTATCGTTAATGGAATTTATGCAACTGTCCAAAATCCTGCACGAGTTTGTCGAAGTCAGGATTCAGCTTGTTCGTCCTAATTTGCAAAACACTTTGTAGATTTGAGTATATTAAGAGAGACCTGTTCTTTACTTTGTTAATGTTCATGCATGAGAATGTCTGTTCACAAATATAGGTGGAAATAAATAACACAAACATCTTTCTGGCAAACGTTTTCAAATTACCAAACTTTTCTCTACAAGTGATGCATACAATTCAGTTAGTTTCATATTCTTAAAAGTCTCCTTCAGAGCATTGTCTGCTTTAAGATTGATTAATTCAAACTGGAGCTTATTTGATGCTGATTCAATTTTGAAAGTAAGGGGATAACTCAAAAAATTGAATTGATCTTCCAAAGATTTACAATCAGCAAACCGCCTTGAAACATTTTTCTTTTAAAGCAAATATCAGCTGACTGTATTTTCCTGAACACGCTTGTTTGACAGCCTGTGTCTGTAAGATGAGCATATGCATTAAGTGTTGTCCTCACATGCTTACACCAGTACAGAATCCACTCTTACCGTAAACACAAGGATATGTTCTTACACATGTAACATTATAATCGAGCTTGCTCACTTTTTCACATGTTTAAAAACACGCACTGATTATCTCTTTGATTTGACATTCTTGTTAGTAAGGTCACGAAAGTCTTACAATTGAGTGCGGGCCGTAGTTTGTCAACCACTGCCTTAGAGAGCATCATCATGATATCTTTTCTTTGGTTATGTAGTAAGCAACAAAATTGAAAGGATTAGGGGTGGTGGTGGCGGCCTGGAGTAATGACACTTCGAAAGGGGAAGGGAGAGTATTAGAGGGGTGAGAGGGGTTGGTGTTGTTACTGCCCTAACTACAGCAGCGCAGCTCCGGTGAGGTGTTAGCACATGGTACTACTTGGAGTAGAGATTTGCCAAACCTCGAGATGTCCATCCGAATCTTAAAAACGTTGTACACAGGCTGCTAGGGACAGATATATTCCGATAGAGTGTAGTACTATCGGTTTGTCGTGCTCGTGACGGCCTGGTTAAAGAGGGAGACAGTATCATTACCTCTCACTCTCACTTAACTTCTCGCTTTGAGTACAAATAAAAGTAAGGAAAGAGGGGATTAGTAACCTAACAGGAAATGTTTACAGAGAGGTTTGGTGGAATACAATGCTATTGTTAGAAGGACAACTACTTTTAACTCTACGTCTAGCTCAAGGGTATATCCAGGGCTAGTTGTAGGGGTGAATTGGTTTTCACAAGGCTCCTTCAAAGATAAATTTAATAATTTTGCTTTTGAGAGAAAGGACAGGGAGGGGTGAAAATGTTTTTTCAAGAGGCTTCTTCAAGGATAAATTTAATAAATTTAATTTATTATCATTTTAATAATAGTACTGCCAGTTTAACATAATAGTTTAAATCAATTTGTAATTTTGGTACAAAAATAACATAAAACAAAAAGTCACCGTCCCAATAAAAGTAATAAATACATACTGTACATAAGTCTAAAGTGTTTCAGTAATAAAAAAAAAAAAAACTAAACTTAATAGGATAAATTCTGTAAAATTTTAATTTTAATCAACTTGTTTTGCTCTAGAGCTAAGTTGAAAGAGCTGTCGCCTAATTTTGATTAGGTTGTGTAGGAGATAGGGTGAGGAAGTTATTAGAGTCAGTCATTCATTACAACTTTAAAGTATTGGTTTCAATATTTATTACTATTTTCTATGCAGGAGGGGACGATTGCACACAACCACTCCCCCCATCCCGCCTGGATCCGCCCCTGGCCTGGCCAGGGAAACTCTAAGAAATATATGACTTTTTTTAGTATGTGAGATGAAAATGATATTAAATAAAGTTTTTTTTAAGTAAGATAAACACTTAAAAAAAATTATATTCAACGAAATACGATAAGTGTAATTTAGATACAATTATATTTAACTAGGACTGATTGCCGTTAATGAAATGATTTAAATAGCTAAGGACTATAGTTGTATTCGTAAACGAAATTAGATACAGGTTCATATTGCTTACACTGGCATCACACAAACTGGTCGATAAGCTGTGAAAAATATCTCGAAGGTTAGATGAGACATGTGGCTGACACGATTTGGAACAACTGGTTGATAAGTTCATGCTTAGGTGGACAAAGTGACAAGAAACTGATCAACCAATTGGAGTTTTGGAAAACCGATCGACAACACACTGGTTAACATGTGTGGAAAAAGTGGTCTACAGACACATTACTGTCACGCAAAAGCAATGTCACCCTATGGTCGATGCGGGTAGGACCATGTGATAAAGAGCCAATTGGTCGACAAAAAGTAGACAAATATTTGGAATGGAATGCTAGGTGGGTCAAGTATCCAACACTAGTAGAACCCACTGGTCGACTAGCTCATGCATAGGAGGGCAAAGTGATCTACATACGAATGGTCGACCAATTTGGTTGCATAAGATTAATCGACAATAACTTGGTCGACACGTGTGGACCAAGTGATCGACAGACAAGTAATCGACACGCAGGAATACTTAGACGAAGTTGTTGACAATAGTAGGACCATGTGGTAGACAGCCAACTGATCGACAAAATATTAACAAATATTTGATAGACTAGGTAACTAGCAGCTGTCAACAAATACATACATAGAACAACAAAATGATAGACAGCCAACTGGTAAAAAAAAAATCAACTGGTAGACAAACGTGTATCCATATAATAGTACACCACAAGTTAATACATTGCAAATAAAAATCTCGCTAAGCCAAACGTTAGGTGCTTTATTTTTGTATTCAGGTGTGTTTTTTTTTTCACTATAAATTTAGTTACATTCCTGTGAATGTCTGCCATCCGTTAATAATAACAATTTCAATAAAATTAAAACAGTGCGCTTTGACATTATCTGATAGCTTGTGATCTTAGTAAATAATCACACATTTGTAGCCAACGATTTCCGCACATCCATAATAGACTCTGCCTTAAAATATGAGTAAAGAATTACCCTGGACACGGGACGATTCCTGGACCATTGGCGTACTAAGCTAAAGGTCCTGGGCTCAATTCCCATGTTCAGGTGTCATTTTTCAATATTCAGAATATAATATCCTTTCTATTTAATATACGAATAAAAATAATTAAATATTGGTAAATTCTCTAATCATATACATAATATACAGCGAAAATGTAAACCAAATTATTGTAGAAACAAAGCATAAAAGGTATGTTCTCTAAGAAGAAAATACAAGGAATTCATATAAATATTGAAGTTATTATTTCTATTACAATAAAATAACAAGAATATACATATTTCTCTATTCATATCACTCACAAATAGCCTTAGTAACGTTGTTATCTCCTGACAAAATATTACTTTATTTGTAAAGATTATCACCTTGATCTTTTTTGTTAATTGAATGTACAGTAGCCCCATGACTTCTTTGGTGCTGACTGACAGTTCACAGCTGAAAGCTGACGTCTTTGAAAAGCTACCAGACCAAATTATGTATCCCTACGCCGAACCATATGATCTGCAAAAACATGTGTTTAGCAGCTGTCACTTCTGACGGTCAAAATTTAGATGTATACCTAAATGATGACTGTCAGAAGTCAGCTGTAAGCTGTCAGTCAACACCAAAGAAGCCATGGGGCTACTGTATTTAGAAGCTCTTTGGATTATTTTTTGAAAATTATATGCATGCATAATCTATTTGGAGTGATTCTCTCCTAACAAATTTTTAAAATTGGATGTCTCTAGAAACTATTTGGAATGACACATTTTTTTAAAATTGAATGTCTTTAGAAGTTATTTGCAGTTTTATTCAACTCTTTTAGCTTCATATTTAAGAATATCAGAAGGTGTGAACTACATCTAGAAGGGGGCTAATTTATTCCAAGAGGGGCAATCAATCACTCCTCTCTACACTCCACTTACCGTTTTCCCTGTCCCTGATTTGAAGTGGTCCTTCCCCACTTTTATGAAATAACTCTTTTAAAAGATATTTAGAGTAGTCCCCTCCAAATTATTCTGAAATTTGAATGTTCCTAGAAACTATTTTGAGTAGCATGTTTCGGAATTTTTTTAAGATGAGATACCTCCAGAAGCTATTTTTAATAGGCCTCCCCCAGTTTACTTTTTTTTAAATTTAGATATTCTGAAAGTTTTTTATAGGGGTTTTCCTCCAAAAATGTTTAAAATATAGATGCTTCCAGAAGCTATTTAAACTGCTCCTAGCTTGAATTTTTATCTTTTTCTCAAAAATTAGATGCCTCTAGAAACTATTTGAAGTGGTCTTCTCCGGAAAGCTTTAGATAATTGGATACATATAGATGTTATTTTGGTGTTAATGTAAGATCTTTCAACTTCATATTCGATATCAGAGATTTTAAAATATATTTGAGTGGGGCCGGGGGGGGGGTGTATTTATTCCAGCTGGGATTTTTTCAGGGGGACGATGGCCCTCTTTCTCCCACCCCCTCGACCCACGGTTCTACCACAACAGATTGCAGTACTACACAATTCATACCACTATCATCTTCAATAATTATCTATTAGAACACTTTAAATTTCTTTGATGCGTCTATTTAAAAAAATAAGAATTGCTGACCATCTCCTGTTGGGAGACTTTACCACGATCCGCCATAGACAGGACCTCTCCCTCCCCACTAAAAACGAGGGTGCATCCATGATATTACTCTACATTCTCAACGTACATTTTTTAAAGGTCTGGTCAAAAGGCCATTATTTTACGTATGATTTGTGCTTAGCTACAAGTAGAGACTAGGCAAGATAAACAGTAGTATTCATAGGCCTATACATTTACAAAAGGTGCTACACCCGTTGGTGGTGGTGGTGGTGGAACTTTATTGGTGTTGGGGTGTATATGAATTTGTTTTAAAAAGAAACTATCCCCAAGTCAAAGGAGATCCGGGGACTCGTCACCAAATTTTTTATGAAAATTGAATGCCCTTAGAATCCACTTTGAAAGGTCCTCGTCCAGAAATATTTTGAAAATTAGACTCCTTTCCAAGATATTTGGAGTGATCCTTCCCCAGAAAATTTGAGATTTGGTTACCCCTAGAAGTTAATTATATTTTTCCTTGCCTAGAACTTTTTAATTCAATTTCTTTTATTTAAAGCGATTTTCCCCATGACAAATGTTTGGATGTGCATGCCCAAAAAACTATTTCACTATTTAAATTCTCGAATGATGGCAAAATTCACTCACATTTCTCGTGATTGTTTCCAATTTTCCCGATGAGTGGCCACCCTGAAAATATTTATTTAGGTATATTCTTCCCAATTAATTACACCGTTACATCACGCCCTAACAAAATATTACTTAGCCATATCCTGCACAATTAATTACAAGTAACATTGTTATATCACATCCTAACAAAATATTACTCTTGGTACATTCCTCACAATTAATTACAAGTAACACTGTTATATCACATCCTAACAAAATATTACTCTTGGTACATTCCTCACAATTAATTACAAGTAACACTGTTATATCACGTCCTAACAAAATATTACTCCTGGTACATTCCTCACAATTAATTACAAGTAACACTGTTATATCACATCCTAACAAAATATTACTCTTGGTACATTCCTCACAATTAATTACAAGTAACACTGTTATATCACATCCTAACAAAATCTTTCTCTTGGTACATACCTCGCAATTAATTACAAGTAACACTGTTATATCACGTCCTAACAAAATATTACTTGATATAGGCTAATATATCTGTTGCCAGCAGTGACAAGTAACGTTGCTATATCAACTCCTTACTAAATGTTTATTTAGATATAGGCCCTACTCCTAAAAAGAATACACGTCTAGTAATGACCATCTTTATACAATATGTTCCTCTAACAATATCACTTACCACTAGCTACAATAACTAGCATAGTTAAACCATATCTAGGCAAAAAGTTGCTTTCGCTATATCATTTATAAGCAAACACAAGTAACACTGTTATATTATTCTTTACATAATGTTCCTCACTTATACTAAAATGAACTCTATGACATTTATCAATAAATTATATAGACTAGAGATCTGGAAATTATCAACAAAAATTCAATTGTGAAGTAATAACTTAAGAATATATACATTAGCTTGAAAACCAACATATTTTCAAATACTTATACATTAAATAAAACATTTGAACATAATGATTATATTCTTGACATTTGGCTAAGCTGATCAATTCCCCTGACCATGTCATTATTAACAAAAATATAATTCACGTTTTAAATGGCATAATTAGAACCAAATTTTAACATAGATTGTCAAAATGCTCTATTAAAAGTCGTAACGAAATATTTGTAACTTTTTTCAACCAAATACGCAACATTCTCTAATGTAATCTCCAGACATATTAGAATACAGTGTAAACTACACAATGATATTTAACACAACACAATATATTATAGTTTACACTTTTATACTGTAAAACATAATGTATTACAATTTTATACGTTGGTGTAGTTTAAAGATAACACGTAATAAACAACTAAAGTGTTTACTTAAGAGCAGTTTTATTATTTTTGCGAGCCATTTGCGCATCCTTTATAAATTGTGGATCGTGAGCTTTCCGTCCCCAAATGATTTGTGGGTCCACTATTTCTGGGAGTAAGCACTCACTATAAAATCTATTTAGTTTGGGAAGCATTTTATTTTCCCAGTATACTCCATCTCTTTCAATTCTTTCAATAAAAAAGTCATTTTTGGTGTAAACAACAAAATCACAGTATTTTTTGTTGCATATATTCAACTGTCCCTGAATTTGATCATAATACTTATGAGACCTTTTGAGCGCTAAATGATTATTTTTTTCTTCCAAACATATGTTCCTGTTTGTTTTCACAAACTCTTCTAGCGAAGATGTACCCACAGAAAGTAAACATTTTACTTCTACCAGCCCGTCATCTCCTACCAGACCGTCTGGACTGGCACCTAAATAAGGTTCTCCAGGATATATGAAAATCCCACAATCACGCACTTCAGTGTTTTTAATTTCTTCATATTTTCCCTTAGCTTTCCTTTCATTCAGTCTTCCAAATGTGATAGCTTCTGTATTCAATTCTTTCTTGTAAAGAATGGTTTTAACCAGTGAATCACAGGGTGTTGTGTCCTTGCGTTTTATTACAGAACCAAAATGAGAGGCAGTTAGGCGATTTCGGCGAATTTCTCTCCATTTGATGTTTTCATGTTGGCCAACAGTACTTCTTTCAATTATATTTATTTTTTCTGGTGGACTTATATCATTCTTTAGTGATTGGAGAATCTTTTCTTTACTTGTAATTAAATCCGTCTCATTAATTTCCAGATCTGCAGCCAAAAGTCCATAATCCAAATCAGGATCTGCTCGAATCTTTCGTTTTTTCTTTTGTGGCTCGGAGGCAAAACTAAGTGCACGACTTGCCCGACGTTTCTCGCGTTTTTTAAACTCCTTCTTGAAATGCGATCCGGGACTGTGCCCTGTCTTTCTTTTCCAAGGACTGCTATGCCAAGCAGGTCCAGACGAATGAGCTAGCCCTGCACCCATGCACCGACCGTGATATGACCCACGTCCTGCATGGTTTACACGCTTCCCACCAGTAAACTTCGCAACAAGACTCATTAGTCTTTCTGCCTGATTGGTGGTTTGGTTCCATACAAGCTTGTCTGCTTTATTTATTAATGGATCTATTGCTTTCATGACTCCTTCCATTAACCCACAGCTTTGTAGCAGGGGAACTAAATTCTCCTCTCCTGTTTCTTTCCTCTTACAATAAACGTCTCTGCACGCTGTGTGATCTCCAAATACATGAGACGGACCATTTCTAAGGTCCTCTCTCAGTTGAAATATAGTTTCCTCATTGAAATTAATATGGTCAACATTCTGAATAGCCTTTCTGGCACCTGTCTTCAGTCGTCCTATTCTGCTGTCAAGGGCTTTTCTCGCTGTAATTGGGAAATTTAAATTCTTCGTAAGTTTGTGCAAGTGATTTCTATAGTTTTTTGCCATATGGTTTGCACACTCTATTTTTTCAACTTCCCGGCCGTACGGGACTCTTTCTGTTATTTTCTTGTATACACTTGAATCACCGTCCCCAATATAATATTTGTATTTTAATCCATGTTGTTTAATGCTGGCGCAAAATCCTTCCAGAATAATGTCCTGTTCCATCCCTGTGCTTGGTCCTTGATAGTTAAAAAAACACAAGTGATCACTCACTTCTTTCTTTTTTTTCCCAGCCGCTACACATGATTGTGTAACAGAACTTTTCTTTGACTCCAATAAAAAGTAGCTGCTTTGTTTCAGCACCAATCAAACACCCCTGAAAATATTAATATTGTAGGATAAGTATATTAAAATATATTATATATATTTTTAATATATATACGGGAAGTACAACCAAATAAATTATTAAATCAAGTGATGTAAATAATTTAAAGAAATAAAACTATTGCAATTTCATCATAAACTTTATGCCCGTTTTCAAGATCAAATTTACAAATATACATACACCCCTCCACCTCCCTTTAAACCAACCCAATAAGTTTTCCCAAAGTCGATACGTGGCTAAATCGCTTTCTTGCATCCGAAAATGGTAGAAGACCCAATTTCATAACATTTCTTGCGCCCCTTTTTCAAGAAAGAATTTACAAATATACAACCCCCACCCTCTTCCAAGCCACCTAATTTTATTTTTAAAGTATTTGCACAAGTGTAACCCCCCCTTCATATGATATGGTAGGTTCATATTACAACAAATAAAAGGTAGGTTAGTTACAAGAGAGTTTATTTTATTCAACAAACAACTCGCAGACATACAAGAGCGAGGCACTCTAGGAAAGTCGAGTGACTGGCCGATAAGGGCCGAAATAAACAATAAATAAAGGGGCAAGACCCCAAGTCGTTAAGAGAAAACAGAACAATTAATACCAACGTAGTCATAATTAAATTGACCCTCGCAGAAGGCGACTAACCTAGCAAGAAAGTTAAATACAAGTAATATATATATATGTCTACAT
Organism: Timema cristinae; assembly: GCA_039000515.1. Classification (NCBI taxonomy): domain Eukaryota; kingdom Metazoa; phylum Arthropoda; class Insecta; order Phasmatodea; family Timematidae; genus Timema; species Timema cristinae. Next base: position 66,662 of record JBCFYV010000652.1, read on the forward strand.
GACCTGGCGATGGTAACACTACATTGACATAAGTATGAAGTTCTATAATAGACTGCCATTATAAGGCGCGACAGAGAAAATGATTAACCTAAACCTAACCTGTTACAATAGTTCCTAATCAAATTAGTTCAATCTAAATTATTATTATTATAATGACCAATGTGCTGGGTGCACGGGCTCGCGCCCCCGAGTTGAATAACAATTTAAAAAAATTTACAATCGTAACAAACCTTTAACCTTTAGCAACCAGAATAATTATTTTAAGTAAGTTACACGTTAACCACAAATTATTAGCGCCCCAAGATGGCGACAAGCTAAAGTTCCATTAGCGCCCTAAGATGGCGCCATGCCAAAGTTCCAACCCGTCCGTGAGGCGGACACAACGTTAAGTACCAAGAAAAAGCTAGAGCATAAACCATAATGGCTGACAGGCAATTCCTGCAGTCTCAGAGAAATATAGCAATTAATAATCATGAATTATATTTAAAGTCGAAACTTAAATTTTGAACAATTTAACCCAAACATAATTTAGAATACGTCCAACAGCAACCTACGTCTAAATCTAAGACAAGTGTCTCACCTAATCGAGTGCGGAGAAATGAGTGACATCACTACACAGTCCAGCCGTTATATACTGTACAAAGTCAATCACGTGTTCACAAACGGCGGGAATCACTCTAGGGTGAAGGGAGAGGGTGTGTACGTCGCTTCGGGAGAAGTCTCGACGATTCTCGTGATAATTTCAAATCACGCGCCGGTGGATGAGTCTTGTTTCACTCGAGCACAACCGTCAGCGCATACGGGTTAGCGCATCTCGATGTTCTATTGTCCGAGTCTTGCTCTAATCGGGCCTCGAGCCACGGGTGGTCAGTAAGCCGCGTGATGTTGAGTGGAGTAGAGTGTGCGTGTTTCATGAAGTCGAGTTCCAGCCCAGTCAAAGGGGACCAGATCAGGTGAGCTAGATCGTCCATGTTTGCATTATGTCTGTGACAACGTCACAATGTCCCCCCTTGGACGGAGAAGAAGGACGTCCTTAGCCTTTGGTGAAGACACGGGGAGGCGCCTTCCCCGATGTTCACCGCTGACTAGAGGGTGGGTGGCGGCTCCGGTACCCTCCGAGGCCATGTTAGGTGGCCAGATGCAGGTTCGGGAGATGACGAATAACTGGACTCCGGGGGTAGACCTCTGCTTCACACGCTCACTCCAACACACCGTCATCCCGGGTTGACAGGGAGACAGCATATGCTCGTAAGGTGGCCCGCTTTAACCACCAGGGAAGCTTCATCGCCACGCCCAGCTGGGCGATCATTGACTGCCGATGAGTGTACAGGAACAAAGGAGGGGAAGGAAAGGACAGGGCAGAAAAGGGGGGGACGGAAGGCCGAATAGGTGAAGTCTCTGAGAACAAAAGTTTACACGTGAACATCACATCCAATTGTAAAGTTTATCAGTTAGCGCAGCCATCCTTGAAAGTTACTGTGGCAGTTTCGTAGCACTAACATTGTCTACCAGCACGAGTCACAGAGATACCCACAACTCTGTTTAGCGACGACTTTCCATGAATGAGGAAAGGTGGGTTTGCCGCTTCACACGCACTTAGAGGTAGTCCGGTCGGTGGGGCGAACGTTCTGCACTATGTACTTTGGACCCGACACACGCTTTATTATAAACAGTCCAACACAAGTTTCTGCTCAAAGTCACACCTAGGCCCTACAGTACTACAAATTTATCCTAACAATACCAGGGGGTGGTACCCCTACCCTTATATAAATCATATATACAACAATATAGAATACCTAAAATCATGCACTTAAGAACGCATAATTAAATCACAAAGGTACATATAAGCAAACAGACGACACACAGCACGGGGTCAATTGACTCATTTCCCTGCAGCCTTTAGGTGGCTGACATGTGCTCTACGTGTCAAAGATGGGTCGGATACTTCTTTTAACAATACCGAAACAGGTGTAAGAAATCTTTCAATTGACCAGGGACCACTCCACTTATACGCCATCTTCGCCGAAGACTTGTCAGCAGCTGAGCTAAGAGGAAAACACTTGCACACAACAACGTCCCCAAGTTTAAATGGGACAGGGATACGCCCTCGGTTATAGGTGGCGGCAACCTTCCTTTGGGACTTCAGGAGGTTAGAAAAAGCTACCTCACATTTCTTTTCATAAGAACAATCACCTGCATCATTAAGGAGCGGGTCAATATCCCAGTTAAACAATAACGGGTGGTTCAGGTCCCTATTGAGGAGGATAGAGGAAGGAGTGGCTTTGACTGACTCATGGAAAGCGGCGTTAAAAGCAATGTTCAAAACGTCTAAGTCCTGGTCCCAGTGGGTGTGATCCAGGTGGTGAAAGATCGTCAAGGCAACGTTTAGGTTACGATTAAACCTCTCTACATGGTTCGGCGATGGGTTGTACGGGCTAGTGGTAACGTGTCTTATCCCCCACGAAAAACACATATCTCCGAAAGCTTTAGAACGGAAACACGGTCCATTATCACTTACTATGACCCTTGGGGTCCCTAAAATCGCCCAAACACGCCTGCACAGAGCATTAACAGTCGTCCTTGCCTTCATGTTCCTTAGGGGGATGAGTATGACGAATTTAGAGAAGGCGTCCATGGCGACGAGTATAGAGGTGTTCCCTTGGGTAGAGCGGGTAAGGGGGCCGACGAAATCAACAAAAACTTTCTCCCACGGTTGCTTAGCAACATCCGCGGAGTGAAACCCTATTTTAGAATTACGCGCCGGTTTGGCCAATTGACACGGCTCACATTTGCGCACCCAATCTCTAACGTCTCTAGGCATTAAGGGCCAAAAAAATTCCTTAGAAATCTTGCGTTCGGTCTTAAGGACACCGCAATGGCCGCCAAAAAGGGAGTCGTGGAAATATTTAAGTAACATAGGCCTAAGTTTCTCTGGCACAAAATATCTTATCCTACCCTTGACACGAACTACTAAGAGGTCTTTAAAAATTTCGTAGTTCCCAATCCTCTCTCCACGCTTGATCCTGTCAACGATCTGTCTACAACATGGATCCATCAACTGATGGTCTTTGATTGAGATAAAGGATTCGGGAATCGTATGGATAACAAATAACGAGCCATCCTCCTTACATTCTCCTACAGGTTCCTTATCCTCACACATCCTAGACAAAGCGTCAGCGACAACATTAAGCTTCCCAGCAACGTGATGGGTCGTAAACTTGAACCTGGATAGCTTCCAAACCCACCGTCCAATTTTCCCTAGTTGTTTCGGGTGATTCCACATCCAGCTGAGGGCCATGTTGTCAGTGTACAACTCAAACTGGCGAAGCTCTAGATAGTCTGCGAACTTGTCGATGCCGAAGATACAGCTGAGACATTCCTTTTCATATATACTATACTTTCTTTCGGCAGGGCTCAAAGTTCTGCTGGCGAAAGCTACAGGTCTACTTCCCTCGGAAGTCGTTTGAGAGAGAACCGCTCCTAGCGCTACAGAGGAGGCATCAACATGTAGTTGGAAAGGCAGAGAAAAGTCAGGCATGCGTAGCACGGCCGGTGACACTAGGTGGCGCTTAAGCGCAACAAAAGCCTGCTGTTGGGCAGAACCCCAAATAAAGGTGGCACCCTTTTTCTTCAAGGAGTTAAGGGGGTTGGCTAAGTCAGAGAAGTTCGGGATGAACCTAGCGTAGTAGGCGCACATACCTAGAAACCTTAATACCCCTTTTATGTTTTTTGGGGCGGGAAAATCCAAGATAGGCTTAACCCGATCCGGGTCAACGAGCAGGTTACCCTCAGAAATGATATAGCCAAGATATGGGATGGATCTCTTCGCCCATGTGACTTTCTCCGGGTTTACAGTCAACCCAGCCTCGCGCAGGCGCCTCAACACTACCTCAACATGACGCAAATGGTCATCAAAAGATTTGCTGTAAACGCAGATATCATCAAGGTAGTTAAACACGAATGTGTATTTCAGGTCCGCCAAAATATGGTCTAAGACTCTACTCAACGCTTGCCCCCCGCAACTTATCCCTAACGGCACTCGGTTGAATTCGTAGACTTGCCAGGGGGTGATAAACGCGGTGAATTTCTTAGACGACTCTGAGAGAGCACATTGCAGAAAGCTCGCATTAAGGTCAATCAAGCTGTAATATTTGGCTCCGCCAAGATGTTGGAAGGCGGACTCTATGCTAGGCATGGGGTATGGGTCGAACACTATTTTTTTATTAAGCTTTCTATAATCGACAATCAAGCGATGCCCATGACCTTTCCTGGGAATAATGAACGCAGGACTTGCGTATGGGGATTTGGAGGGACGAATAACCTCCTTTTGTTCCAAGTCCATGATAAGATTTCTAAATATCTCGAGTTTGGGGGGTGCACAGGAGTAGGGACCAGATCTAACAGGAATGTGGTCCTGCGCCACAATGTCGTACGGCAAAATGTCGCACTTGCCCCATCTGTCAGTGATGACGTCAGGGAATCGAGCTATCAAACGATCTATCGCTTCACGTTCCTCGACAATGGGGAACAACCTGCGAGGATGGTGCCCAACACAAAACGGGATAAACAAACTAGGTTCAAACTTAAAAGATATTCCTAAGCGTCTCAGGTCAAGTTTGACTCCAGTCTCGAACATGAAGTCAGTCCCTAGAATAACATCAAAGGGAAGTTCTGGCATAACAAAGAATGGACGTTTCCAGGCAAATCTTTCTATCTTAATAGAGAGCACTACTTTATGATCGACCAAGATAGTCTGCCCATTAGCCACGGCGTAAATCTTAGGACCTATCGACCTATAATCGATTTTTGTTTTACCCTCTAACTGGCGCAAAAACTCACGGCATATAAATGAGTGACTGGCTCCTGTATCTAAAAGAGCAACACAATCGTTTTGGGCTACCTGGATCTGAACTACAGGAGTAGGAGCACGTGGTTTAATACAAGTGGGCACGACCGGACCACGACTACGAGCGCGCCCTATAAGTTTCCCGATCTACACTGTCTCTGTACGTGACCCAGTCTTCTACACCGAAAACATCTCATGCGCGAGAGGTCGCGGGGCGCACGGTTGTCAGAACCCGAAGGCCTGAAGTTGTCCCTAGGAGTGTTAGCATCGCGATCGCCCGGTAGTACAGGCGCTAATGACAAGGCCGTATTCATAGGTTCGGGAGTTGAACCCGTGCGTCTGCGGTTTAATGCCGCCGGCGCATGCGCACTTAAATACTCCTGTTCGGCGAGCAGGGTGTTTTCAATCGAAGATGCTAGAGAGAAAAGTTCAAGTACCGTACAGGGCTTACATGTAAATACAAAATGTCGCCGGGTGAGGGGCGACACATTCTCAAGAATAATATCAACGATCTCACTTTCCCCCAGACCACTATTGAGAACTTGAGCTGCCTCTGTGATAGATAAAATAAAATCTCTCAACGATTCGTGGGGATATTGAAACCTGTGAATAACTTCCTTACATAACCTTTCTCTAGCCCTACTGGGTAACAGCGCTTCTAAAATGAGGTCAGTAAGTGATCTCCAAGATAAACCATTTCGAATCCCACGGGAGAACAGCTGGGTTAAAAAACCAGAAGTTTTGGCCAAACACAGAATCAAAAATTCACTATCACTCGCTAACTTTAGACAATATGCTCTGTTGATCTCAACCATAAATTTAAACAGAGTAGCGTGATCTTGACCGTCGCAAACAGGGGTCCGATTCAAAATCTCCATAAGTACTTTGTTCTGACATTTAACTAGTGAAGGGGGAGGAGGAGGGGCGGTTGGCGCTAAAGGGGGTGGATTCCCATCCTCAATCTTGTCCATACCCGAGTCAGTCTCAGCCTCCCAGTCCCGCTAATCTCCCCACATAGCTTAGATCTGAGCTCACCCACAGTAGCATTGGGGGGGAAGGAGACGCCCCTTGAAGTCAGCTCAGCTGTCAACTCGTCCCGGCTCAGGCGGTAGACGGCAGTCTTAGATGTGGTCAAAGTGGACATGGCAGTTGCAGGAGTGGTCTCCATGGTCACGGAGTCATGAAACATAAACAAACAAGAATTAATACAATATCAATCATCCAACAACACTGCAGACAGGCGGACCCTATTTTCTCTCCTAACTATACCTAATACCCTATTAAGTGCCCCACTCAACTCTGCGAGAGCAGAGTGGCGCAGCTTCTCTCTTGTAACCCCCCTTCATATGATATGGTAGGTTCATATTACAACAAATAAAAGGTAGGTTAGTTACAAGAGAGTTTATTTTATTCAACAAACAACTCGCAGACATACAAGAGCGAGGCACTCTAGGAAAGTCGAGTGACTGGCCGATAAGGGCCGAAATAAACAATAAATAAAGGGGCAAGACCCCAAGTCGTTAAGAGAAAACAGAACAATTAATACCAACGTAGTCATAATTAAATTGACCCTCGCAGAAGGCGACTAACCTAGCAAGAAAGTTAAATACAAGTAATATATATATATGTCTACATGACCTGGCGATGGTAACACTACATTGACATAAGTATGAAGTTCTATAATAGACTGCCATTATAAGGCGCGACAGAGAAAATGATTAACCTAAACCTAACCTGTTACAATAGTTCCTAATCAAATTAGTTCAATCTAAATTATTATTATTATAATGACCAATGTGCTGGGTGCACGGGCTCGCGCCCCCCGAGTTGAATAACAATTTAAAAAAATTTACAATCGTAACAAACCTTTAACCTTTAGCAACCAGAATAATTATTTTAAGTAAGTTACACGTTAACCACAAATTATTAGCGCCCCAAGATGGCGACAAGCTAAAGTTCCATTAGCGCCCTAAGATGGCGCCATGCCAAAGTTCCAACCCGTCCGTGAGGCGGACACAACGTTAAGTACCAAGAAAAAGCTAGAGCATAAACCATAATGGCTGACAGGCAATTCCTGCAGTCTCAGAGAAATATAGCAATTAATAATCATGAATTATATTTAAAGTCGAAACTTAAATTTTGAACAATTTAACCCAAACATAATTTAGAATACGTCCAACAGCAACCTACGTCTAAATCTAAGACAAGTGTCTCACCTAATCGAGTGCAGAGAAATGAGTGACATCACTACACAGTCCAGCCGTTATATACTGTACAAAGTCAATCACGTGTTCACAAACGGCGGGAATCACTCTAGGGTGAAGGGAGAGGGGTGTACGTCGCTTCGGGAGAAGTCTCGACGATTCTCGTGATAATTTCAAATCACGCGCCGGTGGATGAGTCTTGTTTCACTCGAGCACAACCGTCAGCGCATACGGGTTAGCGCATCTCGATGTTCTATTGTCCGAGTCTTGCTCTAATCGGGCCTCGAGCCACGGGTGGTCAGTAAGCCGCGTGATGTTGAGTGGAGTAGAGTGTGCGTGTTTCATGAAGTCGAGTTCCAGCCCAGTCAAAGGGGACCAGATCAGGTGAGCTAGATCGTCCATGTTTGCATTATGTCTGTGACAACGTCACACAAGATATCTCAATAAGACATGTCAAGTATCGCGGTTTTTCCCTATAATATTAAAAAATTCTGCAGCGCCCGTAGGTTCTTTGTTGCACCTCAGTACATCGCGGGGCACAGTTTGGGAACCTCTGTATGTGTTATCTTAACTACAGTTACAAATTCAATTGTTTCTTACCACTCCGCCCAGCGAATCATAGCTATGTCCATAAGTCCTTCTACTCCATCCTCCATCACCAATAACAGCTATATACGGTATACCATCACTGTCAATATGTCCTCTCTCGATAGCTCTCTCCTTTTCTTTTGCCCCAGCGGCAGCCATTTTGTCAAAAAGGTGGTCCTTCCAACACTGTATCAAAAATAAATTTGTTCTGATTTTTATTTTACTTAATGATGATGTTGTACAAGTAAAAATAAATTAAATACAGTCCAATTTTCATAAGAATAATCCTAACTAAAATATAGAATGGCTAGTAGATGTATTTTCGTATATTCGTACATCAAGTAATCTGATCTTCAAATGTTTATTCTATTTTGAGTAGACTTTCCCAAAATGACTTTAAGTAGTCTTCCCCATAATTCTTTAAATTGTCTTCCCTGGATTTTTTTTTTTTAATTTGGATTCATTCAGAAGCTATTTGGATTGGTCCTTCTTCCGATTTAAAAAAAAAATCGGATTACTCTAAAAGCTATTATGATCAGTCCTCTCTTTGAATTTAAAATATATAATATACTCTTTTAAAAGTTATTAAAAGTGCTCTTCACCTGGAAATGTTTGGAATTTGGATGCCCGTAAAAGCTATTTTGAGTGGTTCTCACCTTAATTTTTTCCGACAGATGCCTCTAGCTAGAAGTTATTTGAAGTGGTTTTCTCTAGCAAATTTTTGAAAATTGAATGCATCTAGAAGTTATTTGGAGTATTATTTAGGGCTATCTGAGCTAATTTCAAAGGATTTTAAATATACTTAAGGTGACAAATTCCTTCCAGTGGCAATGCACCCTTGAGCCCCCTCCGGTTACTTAAAAATTAAAACAGCACTATAGTAGAATAGGATTAATTTTGGACGAAAATATTATATTTGAATTCTTTTAAAGACTCTTCCTATGAAAAACAAACTGTAGGTCCTCGAGTGTAAATAAATGGTAGGACAAAATCATACATAACGTTCTCGGATTAAGTTTATTAGTGAAAAATCAGTCATTAGTAAACTACCCAAAAACAACATTCTGTTCAAAAACCGAGGATATAGTTTTGTTTTAATCCTAAACAAGTTCAAGGTATCTATTTAGAACAAATCTTCAAAGCCATTTTTTAAATATTCCAAGTTTTTGAAAAAGCCGTTATCAATAAACTAGCCATAAACGAAATTTTATTCAAAAAACAAATAAACTTATACATTGTTATTTGTCATGTTAGACATTCCCAAGATACCAATTTTGAGCCACATCATCAGATTTATTTTTAAAATATTTCAAGTTTTTGAAAAATCACTCATCAATAAATAACTTTTCAACGAATTTTTTGCAAAAAACCAAATAACCTATATGGTGCTATTTGTGAGGCATGCATTTTAATAAGAACCTTTAGACCCATTATAAAAAAAAATTGCATTAAAAATCACTCATTTGTAAACTATCCTTAGTTTTAAGGCTAGGGTCAAAATAAAATAAACTTGTCGAGATATTGCCCTATAACTTCTAGATATAAAGTTTGAAAAAATCAATTAAACCGTATCCGATCCGTGGCCAAGGACAGGTTGCCAGATAGATAGAATTGTATGTAAAAACTAGTTTTTTGAGTTCGAGTTAATAAAGATAGTAAAAATTCATTAATGTCTTAAATTTTTTTTTGGGGGGGGGGGGATTATAATACTTTCTCTTGATATGAGAAAGTTAAAAGCTGGTTACTCTGGTATGTGTTTGGACACTACTCTGCAACAAGAAAATTGCTCACTGAAGACGGTCTTTTTTACTAGCAATTCATGCGTAGCAAACATTGTATCACCACTCTCTAACACCAACACTTGCTTAGTGAGGCAATAGACTCGCCACTTCTTAGTTTATAAACTAGACATTTTAATATGACAAAGTTTATACTATGCTTCGTAACCTTGGATATAAACAGTATATCCTTTACTCTTTGAAACACATTTATAGTATGTTAGTATTTTTTAAATACATTACTAATATAGACACCTGATACATCATGCCTGTTCCATTCTATCTCGATCAAATAAATTTACCCTTTCGTTAAACTAGTGGCGTGCCTAGACATTTCCATCAGGGGGATCACGGGTATTTTACCAAGCTCCCTCCCACATCATCGTCTGATTGTTTTTTCTTCAAATCAGATGTCTCTAAAAGCTATTTGGAACTTCCCACCCTCATTTATTTGGAGTGATCCTTACATGGATTAATTTTAATCAGACTCTTCTAGAGTAAATAGGCTAGCTTCATAATATTTTCAATTGTATTTAGAGTTCAATCCGTTCTTCTCCCACCAAATAGTTAAGTTTTATAATGGTGTGTGTGTGTGTGTGTGCACGTGCCTCATTGAAAACAATATTTGGAGCAACATGAGGGGGTGTCATGGTATATCTGGTTCCCCTTGTAAACACGCCAATGTAAAAAACCTAATTTATATCTGACATGTACCTTCTTCAACATAAAGGCTTACATGTACAGTTTCAATACTAGCTTGTGCGTATAACCCGAACGGGTAGTAAGACGCGGTGCTAATAATAATAATAATAATAATAATAATAATAATAATAATAATAATAATAGCTTGCATAGTTTTAGATTTAAAAACAGCTAGTAAATTTTTTCTTTATTCTATTTGCTAGCCTATATTTGTACTACTTAAAAAAGGAATGAATATCAACACTAAAGCTGCAAAATTAATTTGAATAAAAAATTAATAATAATAATAATGCAATGGAGATATTGGGGTTTGAATCCTGATTGAGTGTACTCAAGGTGGTTTTTCCTAAATGGTTTCTCACTTTTCTTCGACGAGAATGCGGGTATAGTTCCGCTAAAATATGTTTACACTAGTGTAATTAGTCAATATGATTATAGGCCAAACGGTTAGTTACTATGTAGGACTAAGAAAATAATCAACAACTAGTCTATCATTAGTCATTACTAACATTGCAAATGTTGTCTTACCTTTGTGATGCCAAGCTCGTGTTTTTTAAATTTTTCTCGGCTCATTGTGGGGATGTCCAGTACTGCCATCATTTCTTTAAGTTGTGAGTAGCCTATTCCAATTGAAACACTGCCCCAAACCACAGCGTCATTCAATTCGTTTTTTGTGTGCGGGTTGTTTTGAGGTAATGCATTGAGTACCACCACAAATGTCACAAAAATAAACCAGAGTAAATTCAAGCCCATTTCTTATTTCTTTTTCTAGTTCATAGTGACCTAACGTACACGATTTGGAGTGTTCACCTAATTTAATGAGCTGTTTAGAAAATGCATGACATCAATAATTCGGTGACCAGTAGTGGGAGAATCCTGTGCCCTTTCAACGTTTTCTATGACAAGTGGTGGTAAGCTATTGTCACTACGATATTCAGATGTAGAAAGAGTAATTTCACTAACGCGTGAAAGATGTTCCACATTTGGTAGTACATTCTCCATTTTGTCATTTTCATCAAAAATGTATTTGTCTGCCTGCATATCTTTAGAGCTGGAGGTTCCTGCAGTTGGTGTAGGGTCTTCACATTCTTTGGCGCAAGTCCTAAAAACATTTAATAATAGATAATTTAAATAGTTGTTTATTTCTTAATAAACGTCTTACCATCCGTCTAAGCTATTCGCAATTAGTTATTATTATAGGGTAAGAGTGAGTAAATTAGACTAGAGAGGAAATGTACCATGTTTGCTTGGAGGACGAGTGGGAAACTGTTACTAAAATAAGCCTTAGTAGATTACACCAAGTCGGAATTCAAACCTTGACCTCCCAATCACCGACATATCAGACAAACGTGTAATTTCCTCGGCATGCATACTGATTAGGATTTATAATTACTAAACCATAACTTATAACATATATACTAAGATAATCAACACCTTATATTTTGTGTATAACTAAGGACTATTTTAAACTTTAGGTAGCCAACATAATCAATTACAAAAACTAGCCATCATTTCCGTTTGGAACCAATTTAACGCAGCCACATTTCATGTACAAGACTGTACACTTTTTTTTACAATTTATTTAACAATATAAATATAGTTGGCACATTTTCGGCACACTTGCGGATTTTTTTTAGAAAATAAACAATTAAAATAAGCCTAGATATACTTTAAAAAACACAAAATACAAAAATTAGTTCTAATATTTTCAAATTAGAGTTACCGTTTAAGTGATTCAAATTTGTTTCCAGTGAAATATGCTTCTTCTTTCCATATTTTCCATCTCTTCTTTGAATCTATGGATCTTTTGTTTCTTTTGCATACTTTACTTGGAAATGGACGAGGCTTAGGCATTTTATACACAGTAAAGTTCACTTTAAAATTGATTAATATAATTATATTTATGACGGTTAAATTGTAGTCTATGCTCAAACTAAAATCTAAAACTAAACAATGTCAAAGAATACTGTTCAGCTTTCACACATTATTTAGATAACATGACACATGAGCCAACAGGCAAGAACAGTCAAAAATATCAGAATATTACTCTTCGCATGTTTTTGTACCTCAATACTTTTCTCAGCTGGTTTTGAAAAGTTTGCTAATGATCTTCATCCCCCTCATCACTCCACGCCGCCCAACCGCTGTCAATCAAAACACAAGCGGTCTCTCCTACCTGTGTTTGGTTCTCAACGGTACGGCCCGGTTTGGCTGTATTTATTTCTGTGAAAATAACGTAATTTCTGGCTAGTTCCTATCCAGTTTTTATAATATGATAGTAACGATTGTATGAAAAATGTCAAATGAACCAGTATTTATTGCTTAATAAGGAGAGCTAAATTTAATTTCAAAATACAAAGTAGTTTTCTAATAGGAAATTTATTTGTAAACGAATGAGAAAGTCTGCCGCCGATTCAGTTTCATTATTTATCAAATAAAAATTAATATCTTGGAAAATATGGTACAGACCGTGCCTAAAATATGCTTACCATATAGTGCTATACTATCCGTACATCCACAAAAAAAATTAAAGCTTTTGCTTGTATTTCCTAATACTTGGATACGAATTAGTATTATTAAGTTAAATTAATCATTATAACTATTTAATCAAAAAATACATAACAATTTTGCTCTATTATTACTTATTTTAATGTTTTTATTATATTAAAAAGGTTTACAACCGTATAAATAATAAAATAAAATAAAGTATTTTCACTCTTGCACAGCCTTAGGGAAAGAGAAGCTTAGGAAGAAGGAGGATTTAAATATTAGATTACTTTAAGGAAAGAAAAAAATTCTTGGAGCTAAAGGGGGAAGCAAAGGCTGGTTACATTGGCGGTATAAGTTCACTGACAAAAGGAATTGATATGTCGTATACTGAACACCTAATAATTATAATAATATTAATTATCCTAGAATCACAATTTACCAAACAAACAATTAAATAGACCTACTTATATAACTAATCAAAGCCGATGTCGTGATTAATTACCTCAAATATTTTTATTTCAAGTATTTAATGTACACTTTCTGAGTCGACTTATTATATCCGCACATGACTTATAAACTAAATTAAATCTAATACAGACACAACATCCAATCATTTATCACTGTGAAAGAAGAAGCCTACATTTCACTCATAATAATTTTTTGGACATATTGTAATCGAACCCAGAATCTTTAGTTTAGTAGATAGACACGTTACCTACTGAGCTAAGATATAGGAGAATTCCCTTAAAATAATCAATAAAATGGCTAGATATCACCCTAAACTTAAAATTATAAATATCCACCAATAAACTCTATATCATTTTTAATCCTCCATCATCTGTTCTCACTCAGCTGCAGTGTGTGTGTGTTTTGGTGGTGGGGGGATGTAGGGGGTGGCAATGATAATTGATAGATGAATGTTTTTCTTATAGAACAAGTGTTCCCCTACTATAATGAGCTGTGTCAATATTATTGTTATGGTAGATAGTGATGAGGTGGATATATATATATATATATATATATATATATATTTGTTTTATCACCGTCTTTTACCACCTGTTCAGCGTTCAGGTTATACACTTATATTATAATGATTCTAATGGGATAGTAGTGAAGAAGGAAGCATTTAAAGGTAATGTACCCACATTTTCATGGAAGTAGAGTGTGGGAAACCATTTAGGAAAAATTCACCTCAGTAGACCCAACTGGAATTCAAACCCCGATCTCCCCGTCTTCAACAGGCCAGTCTAACATTAGAGTGACACCTTAGCCTATTAAGCCGCTGGAGCGGGTAAACCCACGTTATAATAATTATGTAGATTTTCAATTTACAGTTTAGACAAATTTGCAAAATAGCATATTGACTAATAGGGAATAATGCAAGCTCCTACCGCTAAATAAATTTGAAATGCTTACACCTACCTACGTTTTACCTTATAAATAAAACAAAATTTTAATCTTGTCTGCTAACCTTAGTGTGAGTATTTGAGGTAACACTCTTGTTTGTATTACTTAATAAGATATTGAGGTAAATAATAAAAAAACATTATATTGCTGTTACGTTACTAGCACTTATGTAATATACACTAATCTTTCATAATCATTATTGTATCTTGTATTTACTGTCAGGGAGGTTTTCCTCTAATCTTGAAATAAACACCAACACAAAAATAGTCACGTGTGAAAGTCACCTAAGGATGTAAAGTAAAACTATTTAGGCCAATTATTGGTTTGATTATAATAACTCAATTTAAAATGTTCCCATTTATAAACCTCATTTGAAGAGGATGAAAATTTAACCCTGTGTAATAAAATATTACATTACCAAAACACTAGGAATTATGATTTAGTTGTTTAATACAAAGAGTGAGAATAATTAATGTAGATTATTTATGTCATTCACTTTTATGAATTAAATCTATTTACAAATTGGGTTAGTTGAGGGAATGTTTTACCTGATTTTATCTGTTGCAATTGTTTCTTACAAATATGTCCTATGCAGTTGCTTAAACTCACTCTTCTAGTCAAAATAATATGAGTAGTACTTGAAAAGAAGAAAATTAATTTTTTGGGGGTTAGATAATTTTACAAAATACTAGCTAAATAAAACTATTTTTCATCTTTCTCATGCATATGTAACCCAATAAATTTCGATTTTTATCTTTTTCAAGTCTTATCTTATATTTAAATAAAGCTCCTTACTTATAAACTTTTTTTTAGAATGTTCTCTAAAATGTCAATCTTCTAATATTTTATCCATGAAACTACATCTTTATCAAACATATGCTAAGAGGTGAATCACATATAAAAGCCAAACCATCATCCAATTGATATTCTTTCTGTAACTCAATATTTTTCAGGTTGGTAAGACTTCAAAAAAAAATCTACAATATTTTAAAAACCATCGAGTTTTTTGTGATGAATGAATGGACCTTCAAAAACACCAAACTACGACATTTGTTGACCCAACTACCTCCAAAAGACCGCGACACTTTCAATTTTGATGCTTCCAATATCAACGTAGAAGAGTACGTCAAGAATTGGGTGGTTGGTTCTCGAAGGTTCATACTACGGCTAGATGATTCATCAATTCCCGAGGCAAAGAAAAAGCTACGCAGGTATTATTTTTATTGGAGAATGATTTTGTTGGGGTGTTTGTCTTTGAGCTGGAGCTTATTATAGCAAGGCTGCTTGCAAGGTAAATTTTGCGCTCAGGCGGGGTTGCTTTTTGGCGCCCCCCTAAATAACCGGAGAATGGTAAGAAAATATGAACGTAATTCCCAAACCTAAAAATATATTATCACACGCAGGTTACTATAGGTTAATTTGGTGGTCTGTTTGGCACCCCCTCAAGCCGACACCCTGGGCAGACGCCCGGTTCTCCCAGCCCTTAAGCCACCACTGGCTGCTCGGCATCTCTAATATATAATATATTTCAACTTTTAATGTTAAAATGAAATATCATCTCGGGGGGTCGATTATGTAGGGACAAGTGGGTGTTTATTGGATTAAATTAATGACACTACTATTTGCTACGAAATAATGTCACATTAAAGAATAGTGTTCTTAAGTTTTCGACAAAGTACCTATTAGCTGTAGTTCGTATGCCAATTTGTTCATGACCATTTCCATTACCATTACAAATAGTAATGGTGAAAGGGAACTCCCCTGCTCCACTACATTTTTTATTTGGAATCACTCCATCCTTCCAGTATACGTCTTAACACAACTCCTGTTATTCTCATACATGCTTTTCACTTCCATTGCCACTCCTCTTTCCACTTTGACCTCTTTCATCGCTTTCCATATTTTATTTATATCCACGCTATCATGGGCCTTCTTCACATCCATAAATACCATTATCAAGTCTTTTCCATATTCATACCTTCTTTATATTATCTGTCGTATGGCAAAGATTAAGTCTATTGTAAACCTTTGTACCCTAAATCCGTTCTGTTCCTCTCTCCACCTCCCTTTCATTTTATTTCTTATTATCTTTACCAGAATATTCTCATATATTTTTGTTCAGTAGCACATTGGCGTTATCCCATTATAATTTGTACACCCCTTCCTGTCTCCTTTCTTGAAAAATCGATATTTCAGTCTTCCGGTACCTTGTTCTGCTTCCAAATCACTCTCAGCACCCTGTATAACTTCACCTAGTACAAACAGAAACAATAAAATAATACAGGGATTGAATTCAGTAGCGTCTCTTGACCAAAATTCTTAGGCAAGCTTGGAAGTGGTGCCCCCAAGCTTAAAAGGAGAGGTCACGGATTTCTTTTTAAATTTTTCATGCTTCAAGAAGCTGTTTAGAGTTTTTTTTATGATAGTTGTGGGTTTGGGTGTCCTTCTGTTTTGTGACTACATTATTGTGTTATTACTTACTATAGACATATACTTCTAAACTTTTGTTGGTTAGCTTTCACTGGTACAGACATCAAATAAAAGCACCTGCTACAATAAACTCCACAAAACTCTAAAGCCCAGAACACACGACACAACTTCTTGTACAAAGAGTTGTGCAAGAAATTGTACAATATCTTGGTCACATAGATTGCATACAAATTTTAACCAGTGACTGTTCATACGACATTTGTGATTACATACAATATTTGAAAAAAAAAAAGTGGCGTTTTTGCCCTTTTTATAGAAAAATTATAATTAAATGATTTGGAAAATATTGGTATTTAATGTAAATAAGTTCTTAATCATTCCTAAATTTATGATTTTTAATTATTTTTTTTAACATTCGAAAAGCTTTATATTTGGGGCTTAGCCTCCTTAATTTAATTTGTTTTCAAGCATTTGGCTGTTTTTCTTACAATAATTTTTTTTTTTTTAATAACTGTCTAGCAAATGAATTTTTCGTGTTTACAACTCAAAATCTGTACAAGAAAACGCGTAATATTTCCTGAAATTGAATACAATAAGTTGTGCAAAGCAGATCTTGTACAAGTTTTGGTGTTCACACGATGCCATCTTCAGGTTGCAACTTCTTGTACAACTCTATGTACAAGAAGTTGTGTCGTGTGTAATGGGCTTAAAGATGTGTAGACACGGGGGCAACAAATCTGGCAGCTAAAGACAATTTAAGTGTTTCTTCCACAGTTTTTTAAGTGGAGTCCTAATGTTTTGTCACCAGATTATATTCCCATCCTAAGCAGAGCTCTGAAGTTGCCTTCATTTTTATCTGGATCATGGTCTAAGTTCATTGGATGGACCATTGTCCATGTGTCCCCTAAGAGAGATCCCTTGTTTCCCACAAATTTAACCGTTTTCACAACCGAAAAAGGCATATCATGGTTATTTTGAATTCATTCACTTTTTATTGGTCAAGCATTTTAGCCACACTTGATGCAGACTTTTCTTTAATTTTCTTTTAACTCATTAAAGTTTCAATATTTCGTTGGTGATTTTTTAATGAACTATGACGTTGAAAATATTCAATTGCGTGTTTCCAGTTGTTGAAGGGTTGAGAAACGAATTTCTCTGCGGACTTTGTTTTATGCATAACAACTTCAGCTGGAGAGAACAAAACACAATATTTACAATAGTTCTGAAACTTTAAATTTTTTCCACTTAGTTGGTGAGTAGGGAAAATATAATTGCAATCTAGAGATGACAAATTGTTGCAAATATTGAACTGTTCTTCAGACGAAGGCTCTTTTCATTTCAAGAAGTGTACTAAGTTTAAAGAGTTAGGCTTACCTTTAACAGATGAACACGTATTGGCATTCTTACGTTATTTATCTACAGAAATAGGTGGTAGTTTCATGCTTGAATGAACATGGACCTTTAGCTCTTGGGATTGGGTGTCACTATATTCACAATCTACGGAATTTTCCTTTGCAGTTAATGTGTTATCAGTTTTTTCTTCTAGTCAAGGTGTACGCATATCATCATCACTTTTCACTTTCTTCAAGAAAGCCAACAACGTAGTTTTTTTCCTTTTACTTTCACTCATCTTTCAAAAGTTCTCACATACCTTACCTTCATAACTAGTTTTTGAATTAAACACTTTCAGTACAAAGGTTTGTGCTTAGGTTTCTATACAAGGTGACAGTGGCGACACTGTAGCATTATGACGACTTGTGAGGGTGACTGTGTAAAACATCACGACCGAACAACCCGGAACTAGACCAGAAAAGGCTGTAGACCCACTGAATTTGTTCTATCCTCTACAATCCCCACCCCAATTACCATTCACGGAGTGCGCCAAAAGCAGACACGGCAATAAAGTGGGCATGTCGCACACTGTATTGATACATTGGGTTATTTTCACCACTGCTTTGAGATGATTTAACATTTCTAAATCATTGTTTTGTGTGTGCGCCCCTGAGTATTAGCTTAATATGTGTAACCTGAACAGGGGAAAAGGCGTGGTGAAAAAACAATTTTAGATACACTGTATTTACGCGGGTAATGCTGGGAGTTTTTAGTTAGTTGATTAATATACTTATTGCTAAAGTTGTGTTGATGACCACTCTCGCATTATCGTTTACGCGTTATGGACAGGGCCAGTAACAAAAACAATAACGAGGTGCTAGATCAAAGATAAGATTTAAGTTTATCTACAATAAGTATCTCAGACCTGAGTTTCAGTTATAAGGGTTTTTATATTAGTTTTAAAGTTTTAACAATTAAGAAGTGTTAGTCGATCAAATCTCTGGTCAAGCTAACCAGTTGATTCTCTCATAAACTGTTTGTATAGCCGATCATAATTTTTATGAGAAACATAGCTTATTAGTTATAAGTATTAGCATATGAAACAGTTTTTCTTTCCTTAATTTAATGATTAATAAAAGTAAAGTGTCTGTTTTTTATATTTATTTTGAATGTGACTGATTTTAAAGGGTAGTAGTGTAAATTATAGCATCTTCAGATGAAGTTTTTCAACAATACAATGTGGTTATGGAGAATGGTTGAGATTCAAAGCAAGAACAAAAAAAAGTTATATAATCATAGAAAAATAAAATCTGAAATGAGGCTAAGACTGAATACATTTTAAGAGTATATGTGTTGACATTACTAAAAAGGTTTTAATTTTTTTTTTTTCTTAAAAAACGTGTCTAAATCGCCATTTATTTAAGTATATATCAATATCAGGCACCCTAGGCTACAAGAAACATAATATAAAGTGTATACATAATATAAATCTACATAGTTTTTCATCAAAGAAATAAATTAACGCTAAAAATGACAGTCTTTAATATATTTCTTGTATTTTTTTTCTATTCTATAATATTATTTTTCATAAAATACTTTTATAATATTAATTAAACCTTTGACTAAGGTTATCATCCAAATTCGTATAGAGAGTTTACTTGATTACCACTGAATTATTATTTATTTTATAATTTGCTTCTTACTATTTCAATCCATGCATTAATTTACTTCACTCTACTTACCTTACTTCCCTTCCCTCTATGTATATACAAATAGAAGAGCGTGAGATTCACTTGAGACCCCTGAGGTACTCTAGACTGAAAACGTCGGAATTGGGGGTGTGGAGAAGGCTAGGCCTGAAAGATATGATTATAGTATCTTAATTAAGTATAATAAAAAGTCCAAGGAAAGAAGTTTATTTGGGGCCATTAATTCAAAACACGGAGGAAGGATTTCATTACGTCTAGGTAGACGTCCCCAGTTAGCCTTTTATCATTAAAGTTCCTAATGACTTGCTTGTCAAGACCGACAAGCTTCCCTCTCAAACTTGTCGTTTCAATACTGTCAGTAGTACCATAGTCATTCAAACAGCTTATCAACGATTCGAGAAAGCAATAATTATGTTTTTATAAAGTTTATGGCAGCAATGGACATTGGCATGCTTCCAGAGATCAGGTAAATGACTCGAGAGTTGGATGGCATTGAATAACCCCATGATAAATTCTATCACCTCAAAAGACAATTTTCAAATACCACATTTTTAATAACATCATGCCTGACTTATTTTTGTAGATGCTAGCAGCTGAAAAATGTATGCCATGCCCATGAGCTTTGGCTAAGCTTAGCATATGTAAGAGACCACGCTGTTAGTGAGCAAATTACGCACTAAGTATGGCAGGTTATCAGTATGTACAGAACAATTCACACCTAAAAATACCGTGTAAGAACGTGAACCTTCACATGTTCAGATTTGGCCTCCACATTCTTACCCACGATAGGTGGCTTTGGTACAGGGATACGTATCAAGTATTTCACCATTATCACACATGACCTCAATCATGTCCACACCAACACCCCCCTGCCATACACTGCTTCAGTAGGTTTGGGTCATCAGGTGACCCACATTAAAGTTTTTTCTCCAGTTGGCTTAGTCTACCGTGTCTTTCAAGGTCCACCAATTCTTCTACTGTAGTTTTTTTCTACAGTACACACTTTAAAATCGAATTCATCATAGAAACCTTTAGAATCGTATAATAACGATGCCTTGGAACCAAAGCTACAATCACTCTTTTGATTATGGAAGCAATTAACTCTGCAAAGTGGTCGACCTCCAATGCTTGCAGAATGTTTGGGGTGGATCTTAGCCTCTCTCTCAAAACATAATTGAATCTATTCCAGTCAGCGGATCTTGGGTTGGATGTGTGTGATCTATGAAGTGTGATCTCGGGTGTGATCTATGAAGTAAATGTCATTCTTAAGTTTGATATTTAGATTTAGATTAGATTTATATTAGATATTTATGCTAGTCTGTTTCGACTAGACAAAATAATTCCAATCGCCCTCTAATCCCTATGATGATGCTGAAGTAAAGGACCTCGAATGTGGTGTGTTTAGTCAGTTTTAGAAGTGGGCGGATCTGGAAATACCATACTCATTTAACCGTTTAGATCTATAAATTCGTGGAGAAATTCAACGCATACACAATTCTAGAGCCTCACGAGGGCTACTTTGTGTGGTAGTGAACAACTTTCAGATTGGGCATGGTACCACGTTGGCTTCCATAGTTAGGTTAAACCGACGATGGGAGGGATGAGAGGAGAGAGTATAACGCACTTGGCTGGTGGTGATACAGTTTAATAACCTATATTTCCATGTGTTGAAGGGGAGGAAACAGGATGACGTATTGGTCAAGGCCTTGTTTCTCAATATGTTCATCCCCACGTATCCTTCCCATCCAGTGCTTACAACGAAAACCTCTTGAAGGAGCAGAGGTAGTGGGTCTTTATCAAAATAATTCGTCTACTCGGTTCTTAGTTAGGAAACCTATCAGCTCAGTATTCTTCTCCAGCTCTCCAATGACACTTCAAAGTGATAAGCTGAGATATAATTTTCAAAATAATGGCAACCATCCTAATAAGTTTAATTAATTTTATTTGTACCATTACGCCGCCAGTGTTACATTGGTTTTGGTATAAAATAAAGAAGTGATTAGAAAACCATTAATTTTATAATTGTCGCAAAAAAATAATGGGAGTGAGAATTTTATGATCTATTCAGGAGGCGTCAGCTCAAAAAGGTTGGTAACCATTGATTTAGAAGATTATGTTCTCTCAAAGAGGATGGTCAATCTTCAAGAGACTGGATCCAGTCCAGGAACCTCCTAAATCAACTCAATGCCATACTTGAACGGCTTGAACTTTGTTTCTGGTGCGGAAGTAGGGGAAAGAGGAGTGGTGATGGGGAGTAGGGTATTAAAAGGGCGTTAGTGGAGAAAGAGGAGTGAGAGACGGTGGATACATATGAATTTAAAACAAAAAATGAAGAGGGACTCGCTTGAATTGACTTCAGAGAGACAGCTTCAAATTAAACCTCAGCCATGCAGTTAGGGGATGGTTTCACTAGCCCACCCGTGAAGGTATTCACTGGTGTGGGATCGGTAATTATGGTCACCTTCATTACTAATAATACTGTGCGCCTGGACTACACCACTCGTAGCCCAGTTTGAGGAACATTTAGCCATTACTAATATACCGTTGTCCAATGGACGCCCAAATATACTGATCGTACATCCTTTTCCGTGGAGGCTTTCCCCATATTCCGATGAGGTAAGGTGATGATGATAGTGAGTATGAGGGTGTGGAACAATTAGAAACTCTTAAACCTAACTTAAGCCTAACCAACCAAACCGTGGTAACCGTTGGGGTAATTCCCCTTTTGGGAAAAATACCCACAGTACTAACCGGGAATCAAACCCGGGACCCCTAGACTCGTAGCAAGGTACACTGAGCATTATACCACAGGGACGGTACCGTTTATAATGCAATGTCACTGACTGCCAGCTCAAGTTGACAAAACAAACCACACTCATGGCAATCTTTTTTATTCGAAGGCCACATCTACTCACCGACACTGAATTTCTTCCTTCCGTCAAGTGTCTCCGACCCCAAAACCTTTCTTCTTTGCCTTCATCGTACTCTTCAACACAAATATCGTGGCTTTGTAGTAAGTAGACCAAGAAAATGCCTGTTACTGGTAGAGGATAGACCTACGTTTAACACCTCTCAGGCATGTAACCCGAACGGAGAGTAAGACGCGGTGTTAAAAACACATCTATTATAAAGTGCCTTTCGTTGTACGTTGTGGATTAAGTTAAATATATCATCCATATGTCGGCCATATACATTTCTTAGCCCATAATGACTCGATTCTACAACAGACATAATAAACTCTTCTAATATTCTAGTCAAGGAGATTGGTGTATCATATTTCCCGGCGAAATTAACAATGGTCTCACTTTAAATATGCCCTAACTCCTAAATACGGGGGATACACAATTTTTCGCTGTTTATAGATTGTCTGCTTACCATATGGGTAACAGAAAATTGTCTTAACCCTAGTATTTTTATTTTAAGACATATTACCACTAGACAAAGGTGTAGCTGGGGATTATGAAATTCTTTTTGTTTAAAAATAAATAGATAAACATTTTTGGTGAATACGAGATTGTGATAGAAAGTATAAAAATGCTAGTATTTAAATTTTACTAAATTTGTGGATTACGATATTTGGGCGTTTCATGGTTAATATATGATTTATTGTACTAAAAATAAACATGAAAGCCAAAAACTAATATCTCGATTCAGCTATTATCGAGATTTTGTTCAAGAATGTTTATTCTTTATATCTAATAAATATTGTAGTTCTGCTATTTTTGCAAAGACCATAGTGGGGTTGTTTTGGGGGTTCATACCCCTTAAATTTAATGAACAAAATATATGGTTTTATTTATGGTTCAAACAAGATCAAAATTAAGGCACAAGCACAAATTAATAGTCTGTGTTACAGTAAAAAGCACTTCAGAGAGCTTCTAATGGTGTTTAATATTTATAACTTTTCCTAGCCTTAGACAGTTATGGTGTTATGTTGCCATAAAAAACACCTCAAATAGCTTCTAGAGGTGTATTATATTTATAATTATTTCTAGCCTTAGGCAGTTATGGTGTTGTGTTGCCATAAAAAAAACCACTTCAGATAGCTTCTAGAACTGTTTATCGTTTATAATTTTTTCTATCATCCGGCAATTGGGGGTTGTGCCGTCTAAAATTTATTATTTCATCCTAAGATTCTGAACTTAAATTGTGTGCTGAAAAAAGACGAAAATAATCATCACTGCCGATAAATTTCGCGGATTTGCTGCAACCCCCTAATGTTGCATTATTTGTATGGACGAAGAACTTTTTTTTCAATATTAAAGAGATGAAGAACAATAACCATTGTTAAAAATATTCGACCATACCCAATTATATTTTCAACACATACCTAAGAAGTAAATAATCGCTGTATGGCAAAAAATAAATAAATGTGTATTTGATTTAAAGGTTTGAGTATGGTGGTGTTTAGCCTTTCAATGAACTATACATTCTAGGTAGTCCTTATCACCTGCAGGACGGGGCTTAGAATAGTTCCACAGTGCCCCTGCTTGTTATAAGAGGCGACTTAAAGGAGAAACTTCTGCATAGGACGTACCTCATGCAGGACCAATCATTCCTTTATATTCGCTTTCACCTTATTTTCTTTTTTCTACTCTTTCTATTTTTCCCGTTCTTTTCCATTCCCTTTTTCTTTCCTTACGTCTTTTTTTCCTTCCCCTGCCGTTCAATCCTGTGAAGAAGCCTTTAGGCTCCTTCGATGACGACCTTGGCAACATACTCGTATATGGCTTCCCTCGAACAATAATTTGATAACATTGTATCTTGAGCTCCATCATGGAAGTGCGCTGGTTGTAATATCTTAGTATAAGGGACTTGAGTCTGACAACAACTGGTTACCCTACTTCCAGAAAAGATCGGTTTCGTTCATGAGGGTTATGGATGTAAAATTTGCACCTACCTGTACCCACTTGCTGCAATGATCTCTCTCTCCTGGTGATGCCCCATTCAAAGTTGGCATGTCTAGCGTCGTGTGGGGCTACCCGTTGGGAGAGCAAATAGGGCATCATGTGGTAGAACTAACTTGGATCACCCTGGGTCTACGACCCAAATACTGTGCAGGTTGTCCCCGAATGGCATGGCCAACCCTATTTTCAAAGCTGACACTTTACTGTCCTATGGCACTGTTCTACCAACCCTGCTGGAAACTCACTGTCTTGACCTTCACAGGGCCGTAATATTGATAAGAGGTGGAAATTGGTAAGGCCATCCAACTCTATCTTGTAAAAAGTCCAGGAAATGGTGAGGCCCCAGACCAGCTTACTGGCAATATATCGAATAAATGACGGCGAGAGCCTGAAACGTGTCAGCCCATTTATACTCTAAAGAGTGATAAATGTAGTGGTACAATGAGACGTCTCTATAAGAAAACAACTCAATGGCCCTATTATGATCTAGACCATCTAAGACAAATGGCAAACATAATGATTATTACTGAAATACCATTGAGGAATTTGACTCATTTACAGGCTAAGGTGTAACCACACAGGTTCCTCAATGTTTGAAAGGGAGGGGTCACTTGCTACGACCTTGACGGCATGATCATTGTGGAAATCTGTGATGAACTTGACCCTCACCATGCCACCTATGTTCACCAAATCGTAACAAAAAATAACGGACAAGAGAGAAAGACGGATACATATATTCTCACTTTTTCGATACCTACCTCTAAATTATGCGTCAACTGCAAGGGTCCGCACTATACCGGGTATCTTGGGCCCATTTGAAATGGAAGGTGGAGAATAAAGTCCTGGAGATTCGATCTGAAAAGAAAATCTCTTATGCCCGAGCAATCAATTAATACGTATCAATTAAATATTTTATATAAATACATAATCTTGCAGCTACAAAAGAAGTGTAGGGGTTTCTATGCTCGTGTAGAGTAAATTAATTTACAGAGTTCTTCCCCACATTATTCCATCTTATGTTTGTAGAACACGCACTTCCACCCTGCTGATAGCCCGATGCTCCGTTGGTACTATGTATATCGTACCGATGAGCAATTTATTGATCGGGAAAGCGGAAGTGTGGCTATGCTTGCACGAAGCAATATATACCATAAATATATTAATATCGTCTCTTATTTTCATGTGATCGCTGTCCAAATTTCCCTAACTATGAAGGTGACAGTATGCTGAATTCACCTCCCACTAGGTGAATGTGTTTCAAAGAGGACCCTATAGGCTCTATTTATACAACTCTTTGCCCCCTATCTAATCTTGGGGGATTTTTAATGCTTATAGCTTGGTTTGGGGGTCTAATTTTACAGACACCAGTGGAAGAAAGGCAAAGGAAATTCTTCTCTCGTGTATTGTGTGACCTGGTGTTACTGAACACTGGGACTCATAAACACCTCTCCATCTTTAACCTCTGCCATCGACTTGACCTTTTGTAGCCCCAGAATTAATGCTCACTTCCTTTGGGGGTTCACCTGGACCTTTGTGGCAGAGATCATTTTCCAATTCTGCTTCCGCCAATCCAAGATCCTACCAGTGTAGCACGGCTGTTGACTGGGCTATGTTTCGTGAACTCACCGTATTTGAGAGCCCTTGTTCTCTTGATGTTGAAGTTAGGACTGGATACTTTACTTCGAGAGTCATTGTGGTGGTAAGGGCTTCCATCCCTATATCCTCACCAAATCCACGACAGAGTCCTGTTTCCTGGTGGAATGGTTGGCGTGTTGGTTGACTATTTCTGACCATCCAAGGACACTACGTCTCTTTCATAGACGTACTACTTTGGAGAACCTGGAGTCAATCTGGATTCTACGTGCTCAAGCTCACCGTGTCATTCGTGCAAACTTAAGTGAATCTTGGAGGCAATTCATTTCGACCCTTAGAATTTACACTTCCACAACTAAGGTTTGTGATAATATTCGTAAATTAAGCAGCAGTCATAATGAACCAGTCATTTATGAAAGGACCTTACTCCATAAATGTAACTTTTTAGGAATTATAAAAAAACTGCTCGTAGCAAATATATGCAATTATATGAAACATATTTTTAGATGACATTTAAGAATCACGTTAGATAAATAGTATTTCACAACTTTTACTCTTAAACTATATTTATTGGCTGTATTTAAAAAAAATATAGGGCCATTTCTTTAGTGAAATCCATATCTGCAGGTAACATATAAAAATATATTGCCCCAAATAATATATATCTCAACTAATATGAAGTTAGTCAACATCATGCTTGTCAAATACAGGCCATGAGAGTATGTTATTGTAAAAGTATTGATGTTCATCTGTAATGTACGTACATCAAAAAACGATGAATGTCAGTAATTTTACGTATTGATGACCACTGATAAAAGGACTATTTTTTGCAGCGTGAACAATCATGTCACAGTATTCCTTCAGAGTATACACTCGATCTACTTTGTTGAACACACGTTTCAATAATCCAAAGTATCTATCACAAAAACTAAACGAATGTCCTCATATTGGATAGAACTATTCTACCTTTTCAAATATGTTTAAATCCACTAATGCACCGCACAGACTAATCATACTGTGGTCTTTGTTTTGTCCAACACAGCCATCCGAAAACAAACGCAACTCTTTAACATGCTCCTGTAAATTTTTCCTTACATATTCCAGAATAAAAGGAGAAAACATAATTTTTTCCTTTCCTTGTAATGCCTTCATGGAAAACGTACACTTGTGACTGGTTTGTCTTTAAATTGTTTATGCAAAATACACTAATCCATAACTGCCTTAAATAAAAAACATCTTGTACTGGAATTTTTGGCAGAGGAAAGTTTTGTATAGAGTCAAGACATATTTCTAGGATTTTACTATCACTCTTGCAATCTTCTTTGGTTTGCTTCATTGACTAAAAAAAGTTTGCTACATCGCTTGAGGACAAAATATTCTCCACATGCAACTCGCTTGGCTGTTTCGTTTAACATCGGGCTCTTTATATTGGTTGTTAGCTCTTCGTATGTCACACAGGTGTATATTTGTGGCCAGCCAAATGAAAGATCAAAACTATCTCCAAAATACTTGGCGTAGTATTTTTATTTTATTATATTATTTATCAGTCAAAGCCTTCTATATTCTACAAAATATATACATTGTATATATATTATATATAATATAGAAGGCTGTGTTTTCTTCTTACTCTTTGATTTCACCACAAGCCATTAGGTGTTGTGATGTCAGAAGTGGTTTCATTTTTTAAAGGACTTTATTCTAGGAATAAGGCCCTTTCAGATATGATGATAGATTAAACCCACCCTGCATTCTCACTACAATGCATTGAATGAAATCGTTTCTACAGAGAAAGGTGTGTCTAGGCGCGTTGAGTTCAAAAATGTTTATAACTCATTTTTGATTAAAATGGAATAAAGCCTTTCAAATATGAGCGATTCAATTATATAAGTAACATACCTGCCCTCATGTCTAATGGGTTGTTTGTCTCCTCCGCTGTGGAGGTCGTCAATACATTGGGTTAGATGTTTGCTGCAATCTCTAGTACTTCAAGCTACTCTAACGAGTTCGCAGTGCGTAAGCGGATCATTGAACCTCATACTTTTGACTTTAATCAGAATCTGGGAGGGGACTATAACTCCCCCTTTACTTTAGATGACCTGACATATATCCTATCCCAGGTGGGCAGCACAGCTCCCGTCACTGACGTCGTTCACTATGAAATGTTGCGCCAGCTGTCCCCTGCAGGACAGGCATTCCTCTTCTCTCTTTACCTCTACAATATTGTTTTGGAAGCTCGTCAGATCTCATCACTATGGAGGCAGGCAACAGTTATTCTTATAAAAGTGACAAGGCTAAATTAGAACCAACACGCTACAGACCCATAACCTTAACTAGTCGTGTATGCAAAATATTAGAAAGTAATAAATACACGATTTATACGGTATTAAGTGTAACGTTTATTGACATCAACGTTACAAGCGAAGAAGAATAAATGGGCTAACAAACACTATTCCGCAACACCAAAATGTAAACAAGGAATCTACTCACCAAATACCCCATTCAGCGTATAGTATCTCACGTCGCATCAATCGAACTTTAATTTCCCCCACGAGCACAACATCCACGTCAAGTGTTATTGTTAAACTGAACGAGAAATTGGCGTGTCGGAATGGGCGTGGAGCCGCCCATTGATTCATGGGAAGTGAGTGACGCGCATGTGACCTCGTGTTGAACACGTGGTGTTCTAGTCAACTCTCCGATAACCTGGAATGTTCCTTATGAATTACTATCCCTTCCCTCTACTCTGTGTATTTGTTCTACTCTGTTCGAGGCTTCCCCTTTGTTCCACCTTCTCTCAGAAAAATATCGTTTATATACTGGTGCCGTTTGCTTTGTAAGATACTTCTTGATTCAACTGTGTCATACGACACACACGCTAGGACAGGATGATCCGAAGGTACAAATTATATTTCGGCCTGTACTCTTCAAAATTATCTTTCAAACTTGTATTATTTATTTAACTGGAAATTTATGCTAGATACAAAATTCAATTTTCGGCCGGTACACTTCAAAATTAACTTTCGAACTTGAATTATTTATTTTGAAGTACAATCATATATTGTCCTTGTAAATATGTTAGATAACGAGGAAAGGTATGACCGGTAAGGCATAAAATACTTTAACATATTAATGTGGGTAATAATTTTTAGAATCCCTTTTTTGCCCTTCTGGCTCTGCAAATAATTGTCATTTATGGTGAACTTTACCTTTTGTAGGTCACCATAAATCTACGTAAGGCGTGTTGCCTACCTAATGTGGGAATTGTTATAGCCCGTACGGCTATGTAAATTTTGGTATTTATTGTATATTTATTTAATCATGGAGGATCTCTCTTTATACTGTGGTAAATCTAGATTGCCAATAATATTTTCAAGTTAGTTTTTAATAGAACTTCGCTATTGTTATGTGGATGGTTGCCCTGTGGTGGCTAGATATTGTATTCATTGTATTGCGGATTGCCGCAGAGACCCTAAGGGGCCATGGATTTAACTTAGTAATAATCTTTAGGTTGTATTGAACCTATGTTGTTATGACAACTGTATTATCATGAGCATAATCTATGTTGTTATGACAACTGTATTATCGTGAGCATAATCTATGTTGTTATGACAACTGTATTATCATGAGCATTATCTATGTTGTTATGACAACTGTATTATCATGAGCATAACCTATGTCGTTATGACAACTGTATTATCATGGGAATAACCCAATCTTCTACAGATTTATATATAATTATCTATCTATTCATTGTTGTTACTTACATTTGCATATTTCTATTGTTATCTTTTTTAAATAAACATTCTTATAATCATGCAAACCTTTAATTTACTAATTCTATGTAAATATGTTATAACTTTAAACATAAGATTCTCGACCTCCTCCTCTTTGCTTATAGTACCAATATGACGGATGATAGTTAAGGAGAGTTCATGGAAGCACAATTGTTGTATGAGCCAGAGAGAGAAAGGCCTATTCACTTTTATGCAGTCCTATCAGCTCCTCTGCAATTTATCATTTGTTATTGTTTATTGTTTGTTCTGCTTTTGTGTATATGTGCGCCAGCCCTTATCTATTAGAGGATAAGGAGGGCGGTACATAAGAACCCTGCAATCTGCTATCCTATGTTCAATAGGGTTTTCGCCCTAACCGATCCACTTTAGATCATCTGGTTCACCTTGAGACAGCCGTTCGTGACACCTTCCTCCATAAACATAACCTTTTAAGCGTGTTCTTTGATTTGAAGAAGGCATATGACACCACCTGGAATACGGCATATTAAAAACACTCTATAAATGGGGATTCCGATGGAACCTCACCTTTTTATGGATAATTTTAGGTCCAATTAAGGTCGAATAACACGTTTTCTGACGATTTTTAAAAAAAAAAAATTAAAATACTTGCTTCAGGGTAGTATTTTAAGCTGTGCGTTGTTCGCAAATTCGAATAACATTGTGGACAACGTGCTCTGACCTGTAGATTCATTCATTTTCGTCGATGACTATGCAATTTATTGCAGTTCGTTAAGTTTCTACAGGGCTGAACGGCAAATACACCTCTCTGTCAACAATCTATGGACGTGGGCATCGAGTAATGGCTATCGCTTCTCTATAGCCAATATGACGGTCTTCCACATCCATAGAATACGCGATATACACCGAACCCCCAATATTTTAATGGATCACACTATTTTACCAGTCTCAGCAACCGTAAGGTTTCTGGGAATTTTATTTAATTTCAAGCAAACGTGGATTTCCCACATTAAATACTTGAAAGTGAGGTGTGTAAATACTCTAAATATACTCAAAGTTGTAATCTGTTGATCTTGCGGTGCTGATATAGTAACCTTGACGCGCTTCTATTAGAGCTTGGCAAGATTGAAGCTAGACTATGGCAGATTTTTATACGGCTCTGCTAGACCTTCGGCCTTAAAGATACTAGACAGTGTCCACCACCCAGGCATCCAACTGGATTCTACTGCTTTCCGTACTAGTCCAGTCGTCAACATCTGTGCTGATGCCGGTGAGCTGCCTCTTTCTTACCAGTGGTCCTATCTTCTGGCATGTTACGTGTAAAAGCTACATTGCATGCCAAAGCATGTTGCTTACCATCCTGTGTTCCATCCCAATAACCGTGTCTTATATGAAACCAAATGGCGTATTGCCAGGCGGGTTGGAATTCAGATGCTATCGGTCTTTGACACGTTTGGGACAGGCCTGAAAAAAAGCTATCCCCACTTCTCCAGGTCTAGTTTCTCCCTGGAAGATATGCCTGCCTCAATGGCATATTAATCTTGCCAAGCTACCTAAATCTACAACACTGCACATTATCTATGAGAGGACCTTTAACGACCCCCTCACCACTTACTTTTAGGAATTTAAGCACTAAATCTGGAACTTCTGTGGCATTTGCTTTCGTTGTGGAAGTATCCAATTTTAAATTTGTCTAACCTGAAGAATCCAGTGTGTTTACGGCTGAATTTTATGACAACTTTAAATCTTCGTGTTCTTAATATTGTAATTGTCACCGTTCACTTCTTATCTGCACTGATTCCATTAGTGCTTTGTTGGCATTGTCCACACTACTCCTGGAATCCCGTCGTGCGATGATATATAAGGTGTTTTTTTAAATTGATTTGTTCAACACCTGACTCAACTTCTGCTTGATTTCCGGTCACGCTGGTCTTTCAAGTAATGAACTGGTGGACCTGGCAACCAGGCAGTTTATATCCCTCCTGAGGCAAGTTGTGGTGTCATGTTTTTAGATTTAAAGGACTATGTTCAACGTGGAGTCTTACGTACCTAGTACGAGCAGTGCGTTTTGACCCCTGCTCAGAACAAGCTACTTTTCATTAGAGACGGTTTGTCACAATGACCCTCTTCTATACGAAAGTCTAGAAGGGAGGTGGTAATCGTGACAAGACTCCACGTCAGGCATACATTTATGACCCACGGATTTTTATTGAGAGGGGATCCACCTCCAGTGTGTGAGCTTTGCGATACTATCCTTATTGTGAACCACATTTTGGTGGAGTGTCACAAGTATGCTCCTATTCGCCTGGATCTTTATTTTAATGGTGACCTTCATTTTTTGTTACTCAACAGTGTGGGTGTAGTAATATGTTTATTCCGTTTTATACGCCAGGCGAATCTTTTAAATTCCATTTGAGAGTACTCTTATAGAGTGGCTCATTTGGTTATTATCTCTCATTTGGATCAGTTTTAAAACTTTTAGTATACTTTAATATGTTTGTTTTGTCTTTTTAACTTAGTGTATACACCTGTGTTACTTTTATTAGGTGTATCACCTCAAAACATGGACTTTGTCTTATATTGAGACATATTTTTTGAATTATTAGTTCATTTTAATATGATTGTATCGTTTATATAATTTAGTGTTATCATTCTCTCCTCACAGCTGGTATATGATATATATTCCCTCATGGGAAATTTACCTTTTTTTAAATCATTTGATTAAAGGTTATAATGACCCATTTATGTTCAAGTGCCTTTAAACACTCATGATAGTAGAGCATCTTTATAAAGCCATCGCTGACCTAAACATTATTTGGGAAAGGTAGAGTGAGCCTTTGACTCAAAAATAAAATAAATTAGAGGTTTGAACTGAAAGAGAAAGCAGGGCCAGATTAATTATTTCAGCAGGAGTGATGAACCTATTATTTAACTACCATCATTTGAACAATTATGTCCAAGAGAGCCATATACTAATAGTATACGATAGTTACAACTATTATATTTTAAAATCTCAGCTTCATAAACATTTTATGTCAAAATAATTCATGTTGAAACAAAACTTTTTAAATCTTCATAATTTTCTCAAATTTGTTACGCATGTTTTCTAAAATGTCAAAATATTTATGCAAATGTTTAATGAGGATGAAACTATCCATTTACATGGATAAATATTGTATTTAAATTAAGCTTTTTGGATTTATTTCCTTGACTTACATGATCTGTTACAGGTTGTTCTGGTTGGACCGCCTTGTGAAGATGGTTTTGACTGGATGTGTTCTTTGGTTTATATCTTCATTTATTCTCCGTATCCTGCCGAATGTTTGAATCATCACGGTTGGTCTGAGCCCTTAGTTATTATTTCATGAAAACAATTAATATCTTAGTAACGAAATAATTAAAAATAAACTTAGCAATTTATAGTCACATTTTTTTAAGGAAAAGGAGTAAACTTTTATCATGATTGTCTAGGTTCATAGATGTGATGCTGGAATTCAAGTACTCGTACTTACCGAAGTTCATTAATTATTAAAACTGAGAGAAATAGGAATTTGAGTTTTATTAACTTACCCTAAGCCCACGTTTATATTTAGTGTGTTTAAATAATGCACGTTCTCCAAAACAATTCTAAATATCGACATGAATTATTTTAGATTTTCATTGAGAGAAGAGGTCTCCAAAATTATAGAGAGGAACAATTGTACCCTTTTAAGGAGGTTTAGCAGAGAAAGTTAAAACTGTAATTTGAAATATGCTGCAATCCTTTAATAAAACTGAGTATCCAGCTTATAATCGAAATATTTTTTTTAAATGCGTGTCAAAGGCTAGGGGATTACATATGCTCACATAATTCCATTCAATAAATAGGTAAATTTTACTTGGCTTTTAATTATTCGAAATTAGTTACTTTATTCACAAGTTTCTCTCACAAGTTCTGACGTACTGTAAAGATAAAATGTTGAAGTCACTCTTCTAAGCGCTCAAATAAGTTTTTATACTTTTTTCCTTCTTTCCATATATATAAGTAGAGCTAAATTGTATTCTTTATATACATACATATATATAATACAATTTAGCTCTAATTTTTCAAATGATTTGGAATTATTTTAACAATGGGGCTATATTGACTATATCTTATACAGAGCCATAGCCAGGCCAACATTTCTGGGGGAGCTTGGGGGTCACTGCCCCCAACGACCCCAGTCAAAGAAAAATCAGGAATATTAAATGCCTCTAGAAGTTATCTGGAATTAATTTTTATATTATAGCCCTAATTAAGAGCAAGGATTAAATATACTAAGGGCTTTGAATTTGTTTAAGATTCGGATGGGCATCTCGAGGTTTTGCAAATCTCTCTTCCAAGTATTTCCATGTGTAACGGATAGCTGTAGTGACTATTTTGCGAGTGCAGTGGCGTACCCATCTCTGTAACTGGAACGTCGAAAAGAGGGGTGGGGGCGACAGGTGCAAATAGCCAGGTAGCAGAGAGTTTTCCCGTGAGTACGTTTGGGACTGGTCGTGATATACTAGAGACGTGGACATGGTGACCAAGTATTGTACGCGTATATATTGATGTATAATATTTGTACCAAAGTTTGTAGTCTTTAGTGTAAATATATATATATAATTTGTTAATAGTAAAACACGCTACATTTGGTGGCAGTGGGGGGATTGTGAACTCAAATTAAAATGGCAGAAATGTGTGCAACACCAACTGTATACACGAGTTTTGGTGATTGGTGTGAGTGGCTGTTTCAGTTCCAACTGGTGGCAGAAATCAATGGTTGGAGTGATGAAAAAATATGTTTGTTCATGAGTATGTTCCTCTCGGGGGTAGCTCTGAGTGTGTACAGAGACCTGCCAGATAGCGATAGAAAGGTATGGGCAACATTAGTGGAACGGTTAGGGTACAAATTTAATCCACGTGAAAGAATAGAACTTGATAAATTACAGTTCCAAAACCGAACTAGGCAGGTAGGCGAATCGCTACTGGAGCATGCTACGAGCTTAAGAGCCCTCGCGACTCACGTATAACCGAATGTAAATAGCGAGGCTAGGGACGAATTATCGCGGGACCGGTTCTTAGCAGCTCTCGGGAGTGACATAATACTTCGTGTGTGGCAAGAGTGGCCTAAGACACTGGATGCTGCCGTGAGCTTGGCTCTTGAGCTGGAAGCGATAGGTCAAGTGGAGGCAGCCGATCAGGTGTGTCGAGTGTCCGCAGATGATGAGTTATTGCAACCGGTAAAGACGAGTTACGCTTGTGTTGTAACTCAAGAGCATCACCAAATGGAACAAAAGATTAACATGGTGATGCAGAAAATGGATGCCATCCACGATATTTGTGAATCTTTGAAAAATGTTGCAGATACCATTCAGACAATGAATCAATGTCAACGTGGACAAGAAATAAAGTACTACCAATGCGGTGAACTGGGACAT
Source organism: Timema cristinae (assembly GCA_039000515.1). Classification (NCBI taxonomy): domain Eukaryota; kingdom Metazoa; phylum Arthropoda; class Insecta; order Phasmatodea; family Timematidae; genus Timema; species Timema cristinae. Next base: position 101,842 of record JBCFYV010000652.1, read on the forward strand.
GTTAGGGCAAAGTGTGATAAGAACAGGAAACTAAAAAAAACTAGTGCGCACTGGTGTGCCCGAAACCACACCGGCAGTAAATTCCGATTCAAAACAGTACCATGTTGTAGTAGGAAGTGTGGACATATACTCAGCCGTGTTCATGGAGGGAAAATTTTGGGACGAGCCTATAGATTTAATGATAGACACAGGAGTGGCCGTTTCTCTCATAGATGAGAAAGTTTGGCGACGAGAGTCAAATGGCAAACTTCAGCCAACGAACAGCTCAGTTATAAATGCAAGTGGTGATCATATGACTGTGCTTGGTACAGTGGGTGTACCCCTTAGAATAGGAAGCTACTTTGTAACACAGGAAATGATTGTTGCAAAGGGACTGACACAGATGTGCCTTATAGGCACTGACTTCTTACGCAGGAACAAATGCGATGTTTTGCTTTCGAAAGGAATAATGCGGGTGGGTGAAGGGGAAGTACCTCTAAATAAAACACCAGGGGAACCACAGCCCGGAGTGTGCCGGGTGACTTTGAAAGAGACAATCGTGATACCGAGTGGACATGAGGTGGTGCTTCAAATAGCAGTCAGTTAGGACATGGGGATGGGGGTACTAGAAACAAATAGTCACCTTTCTGAGAAGCATGGAATTTTCGCGGCCCGCGTTGTAGTATCTTCCAAGGACAAGGCTATTCCAGTGAGATGGCTAAATCCATACCCACATCCAGTGACTTTATATAGTGGGACAAATATTGAATCACTGATGCCTTGCGTCATCGCAGGGACGGAAGGGACTGGAGATAAAACTACCCGGGGCGAGAAGGCATCTAGCTTATTTGATTTAGACTCAGCCAAGATATCATTTACCCAACGTTCCATAGCCGAAGCCATGTTGAACGATTTTCCAGATGTGTGTTCTTGGGGACCAAACGACCTTGGTCGTACTAATCTAGTTTATCACTAAATTGATACGGGTGGAAGTACACCCATCCGCCAACCACCGAGAAGAGTACCATTCCACCGTAGGGAGGAAATGAGAAGTGTTGTGAGAACGATGAGTAAAAATGACGTCATTCAACCCTCAACCTCCCCATGGAGCTCACCCGTTGTAATGGTGAAGAAGAAAGATGGTGGAACTAGATTTTATATATATTATCGGTGGCTGAACGATGTTACAAAGAAAGACGCGTATCCCCTCCCTCGTATAGACGATGTACTGGACTCTCTAGGAAGTGTGAGGCTATTTTCCACAATCTATATGGTGAGTGGCTACTTGCAGCTTGAGGTTGCTCCTCAGGATCGCGAGAAGACCGCATTCACAACAGGAGATGGTCTGTGGGAGTTTAAGGTGCTTCCCTTGGGAGTTTGCAATGGCCCAATCACGTACCAAAGATTGATGGATCTAGTTCTATCGGGCCTCCAGTGGGATACGGCAATGGTGTACCTGGATGATGTATTCGTGATTGGGAGAACCTTTGAAGAGCACATCAGTAGACTACGTGAGGTGTTCAAGAGGAAACGGGAAGCTGGCCTAAAAGTGAAACCATCGAAATGTAATCTATTTCGAACAACTGTGAGGTTTCTGGGACACGTTATTTCAAAGGAAGGTGTAGCCACTGATCCGGAAAAAGTTCGTGCAGTGGTGGACTAACCCATACCTAGTGATATCACTGAACTCAGGGAATCTCTGGGGCTATCTTCATATTACAGACGTTTTGTAAAGGGATTATCAAACATCGAGGCACCCCTGTACCAGCTCACACAAAAAAGAGAGAGGTTTAGGTGGAGTGAACAGTGTGATTGTGCCTTTAAACAGCTGAAACAACCTCTCACATCTGCTCCAATTCTTGTTTATCCAAGGATGGACAGTGAGTTTATCTTGGATACAGATGCGAGTGGGACAGGCATCGAAGCTGTTTTAAGTCAAGTACAGGAGGGAGAAGAACGCGTAGTATCCTACCTTAGTCGAGCGCTAACAAAGGCTGAGCGTCGCTAATGTGTAACTAGAAGAGAGATGTTGGCGTTGGTGTATGCAACTCGACACTTCCGGAGTTATTTATACGGCAAAAGGTTTAAAGTACGCAAAGACCACAACTCTCTTCGCTGGATGCAGCAGTTTAAAGAACCTGAAGGGCAGGTTGCCCGATGGCTAGAGCAATTGGCCGAGTTTGAGTTCATGATAGAGCATCGTTCTGGAAATAGTCACGGAAATGCTGATGGTTTATCACGTTTGCCATGTAAACAATGTGGGCAGGAGGAGCTGCCGGTATTCACTATATCTCAAGATAACTCAAGCTGGGCCCTTCATTGCTCGGATACGGACATCAGATTGCTACAGGACGCTGATGGAGCCATCGGACACATTGCTAAACTAAAGCGGGAAGACAAGGAGAGGCCAACCGCCTGTGAGGCATCCAGTAGAGGAAAGAGCTACATGAGCTTGTGGGCACAGTGGAAACGACTAGAAGTACATCGGGGCCTTCTGTACCGTTACTGGCTGGAAGAAAATAAGCCGGATATATTTCAGCTTGTAGTACCACGTCACCTATCTATCGATATTTAAAGAACGTTGCATGATGTGGTTACTGGTGGCCACTTAGGTGTTACTAAGACGTTAGTGAAAATCCGACATAGGTTCTATTGGCCAGGGATGACCAATGATGTAGAGCTGTGGTGTAGAGAATGTCCTGAGTGCGCGAGAAGGAAATCACTTACCACCAAGCTGAGAGCACCCCTTGGGACTTACCTCGCAAGGATTTCCCTTCCAACGTGTAGCTGCGGATATTCTGGGACCCTTGCCAAAGACAGCTCAAGGAAACAAATACATTCTTGTAGTGACTGACCACTTCACCAAATGGACGGAGGCATATGCTATGCCAGATATGAAAGCGTCAACAGTAGCTAAGCTTATTGTGGAAGAGTTCATCTGCCGGTTTGGTGTGCCAGTGGAACTTCATACAGATCAAGGACGCCAGTTTGAGTCTAAACTATTCCAAGAAATTTGTCAACTTCTTGGCCTGGTAGAAAGATTCAATAGAACTCTTTGCGCAATGCTTTCCCAGTACGTCAACAACTCTCAGGACAGCTGGGACAAGGCCCTGCAACAGGTTCTACTAGCATACCGGTCCAGTCCACAAGATTCGACGAAGTTCACCCCTTACCATCTCATGTTCGGTCGGGAGGTACGGTTACCAATTGACGTGATGTATGGAGAACCAGAGCCTGCCGACAGTGTTGTAGAGTATGCTCGGCAGTTAAGAACAAATTTAGAAACTCCACATCGTTTGACACGAGAACAACTCGGCAAAACACATCGGGTGCAAAGAGATGTGTACGACCAGAAGTGCATGGGCAGTGCCTATAAGGTTGGTGATCGTGTGTGGCTGCACCAGCCAGCAGTCAGTAAAGGAACCTCACATATACTGCACAGGGCATGGGATGGCCCATATATTGTGAAGACCATAATATCAGATGTAGTCTACCGCATCCAACGCGAATCACCCAAGCGGAAACGGATGATTGTACATTTCAACCGGCTGAAGCCATGCAGTTCGATCTTAAGGGAACCAACATCCACAACAGACAGGAAAGGGATAGATGTTAGTGAAAACTTGTCACCTGAGAAAGACTTAGGGCCTAGTGTTTTACCAAGAAGTTCTAGTTTAGATTTTTCTAGTGAAGATGAAACAAAAATTAATAGTCCGGAATTATTTGTGCTACACAGGATTATTCCAGAGAGACGATATCCTGCAAGGCAGAGGAAGCCCACGGGATACTATCTAGATGTGTGATCCTAATGACTTTCCTGAATAGTAAAATAACACAAAAAAAACTCTTAGTGTTATGTATTATAGTGGCTCAGGAGAGCCTCTTAAAGAGTAGGGAATAGTGTAACGGATAACTGTAGTGACTATTTTGCGAGTGCAGTGAGCGTACCCACCTCTGTAACTGGAACGTGGAAAAGAGGGGTGGGGGCAACAGATGCAAATAGCCAGGTAGCAGAGTAGTCTTCCTGTGAGTGCGTTTGGGACTGGTCGTGTCATACTAGAGACGTGGACACGGTGACCAAGTATTGTACGCGTATATATTGATGTATAATATTTGTACCAATGTTTGTAGTCTTTAGTGTAAATATATATATATATAATTTGTAAATATTAAAACACGCTTCACATGTATTATCACCACACCAAAGGTGCACTGCTGTAGTTATTGCAGTCACCACACCGACCCCTCTCACTCCCTCTATTTTAACCCCTTTAAGAGTACATTTCACACGCAGCCACCCTCACCCCACCTCCCTAATCCTTTCAACTTTGTTTCTTGCTACTCAACAAAGACAAGCTATTACCGTTAATCTCTCCAATGAATGATGCCGAGTTTTGAGCTGCAATCTCAGGGTTTTATTGAATGACGTCCAAAGTCAAAGGACAAGAGCTCAAATCCCTGTCAAAGTAATTTTTTCTGAGTTACCTTAGGAAATCATTATTTACAGTAAATTGTGACATTTTTTTTTAGTTTATTTATTACTGTAGAGATATATAAAAATATTTTCTCCCCTAAATTTAAAAATATATAGACGTGTCTTTTTTTTTCAATAATATAGCTTTTACGGTCACTACTTACGCTAATTATTTAAATACATGGTATAAGGAGGTTAGAATTAAAATAAGTGTACCACAATTTGTTTGCACAGAAGAAGATATAAAAACCAAAGTGAAAATCACACTTTGTTCTAGTCTGGTAAAAAAAATTGGAAATAACTTTAAAAAATTAATGAGCTAGATAAGGGTAGCCAAAGTTGTCGAAATTTTTTATTTCAATTAAATATATTTTACGTACTGTATGCCTACTTCACTTTACAAATAGGCCCTACTGTTAACTTTTTTCGAACACCATACTAACAAGAACATTGTATTCTATGATATAAAAAAAGACTGAATTAAAAAAAACTTGCTAAACCATGTTTCCATTTAAAATCATGAATTTGTTATTATAATATGATTATAACCCATCCAAAACCAAGTTTTGTCTTTTTATTGCTACGTTCAGAACACAGGTTATAAACGGCTTAATCTGATTGTGTAGAGATGAGAAAGGTAGCTAAGAGGAAGTGAACCCGCATTTGCAAGGAGTAAAGATAGGAAAACCAGAGTGATAAATCACTTGTGGAAAACCGTTAAAGGTATATATATATATATATAAATGTAACGGGAAACCCATCTTCAGTTCACGCAGATGAGATTCGAACCTAGACCTCCCCATCAATGGCGATCAAACCAACGGCAAGCAACGGCTGTGGGTAATTAAACTTTCTAATGTATCCATTTGCCAAACCATATGATCTGCAATGACCATAATATGTTGTTTTATTGTCACTTTTGGCAGTCAAAACTTTCACAAAAACAATTTTATTTATTCATTTTGCTTTTCTTTTGGCAGTTCTTAAATCTTCTGCTACACCTAATTTCATAGCTGAGGGATCCGCAGGTTTTATGGAGAAAAGATTTATCTTCGATCTTTCTTGGTTACCTGTTGCCAAACCTTCTAGCTTTTGGTTGAGGTTAGTCAGGGGGGAGGGTTTACTTGGAAATCCCTCATTGTAAACCATGCTGCATAGGAAGGTTGGGGGGTTCAATTGACAGGCAAAAAACATTTCCTGTCGGTGTACAGCCTTTTCTAGAAACATTAACTATTTTCACAATCGTATTTTTTCCAAGATTGAAGTTTATTAAATTTTTCTATTCCCCACGTAATTATGCTTAAAACTATTTTATGTATAAAGCTTTTTTCCTCATAATTAATATACAAACAAATATATTACAACATGCATTTTATACTAAATGCTATGCATTGCATTCTTACTTGTTTTTAATCAGAAAATTAGGAAGGTCACTGTCAATATCAATCAAAGCTTTAATTTTCTATAAGTTAGGCAATTCGTCATTATAGTAAAGTGAATATAACCCGCATTGGTGGCGTAGTTGGCTAACGTGCTTGTCGTATTGAGCTCGACTGCTGAGGACGGGGAGATAGAGGTTCGAATCTCGGTCGGGTGAACTGGCGGTGGTTTTTCCTAAATAGTTTTCCACTCTCTCTCCACGCAAATGCGGGTTCACTTCCTCTAACTCAAACTTCCCAGTTCCTAATCCATTAGCGTAATTAATACTTAAGCGTATAACCTGAACGGGTAGTAAGACGCGGTGCTAAATAATATAAATAAAATGAATGTACCTTTCTGCGAATTTCTGCTTGAGTAAAAGTGTCATATTTATCCAAACGCATCATTTGAGTGCAGTTATTTCTTTTTTATAGGTGTCAGTAACTTTCCCCTAGTTTTAAATTCTTGTTTAAAAGATATTACTTACTAACTTATAAGACACATCTGTAGCTATAGCAGTCTACATTGCCGCTTGATTTACTGAACAAGTTCCGTCTTAACGAGAATAGGTGTAGACTCTTTAACACCAATGTCCTTTCTTTACTACTTAATATTTTCCTCTTGGAATGTAATTGTTTGTAACAAACCAGAAATTCCATAATTTGTGTTATATTTTACCTGTTAACAATACACTATTATTCAAATAAATATATTAATATGCACATAAACCTATAATTCCACAAACTTAGGGTAGTAAAACAAAGCAAACAACCAACACAATACACACAAAATCTTAACGTGATATATAACAAATATTTTTATACACAGAGTACTAATAAAATATGAGTGTTTATTTAGTTAATGTTTTTGAACTAGTTATTAGGAACACGAGACTCAGACTACTGTAACTTTACGACTGTAATGGAGGAAGAAGCACCAACTACTGGCAACAACGACAACCCAGCATTGCTAAATTTGATATATATTCGAAGGAAGACTGATCACGGAAAACAAAAGAATGTCAACGCTGTTGCTCAATAGTAAGCATGCAGTTCCCTCAGCAATGAAATTAGGTGTAGCTGCCAGCTACCACATTTCTTATGGTGATTGTACTCTCGGAAAACATTAAAATAGTCCCCAAATCTAACAACTCCAAACCTAACATAGGCTAGGCGTAATATGAAAATTATCCCCAATCCTAACAACTCTAAACCTAACGTAGCCTGGGCGTAATAGGAAAATAATTGAAGGGGAAACGCTAGAAATGTTAAACATATGCTAAACGTTTCACTTCGAGATTGTACAATAACAGTTAGGATTACTAATAAACTATAAGAACCTGTTTTGGAGATAATGTCATCCTCTATTTTTTATTATAAGTTTAACAAACACTGACATTATGAACAGTTTAAGTTAGAATTGCAAAAAAAAGTTTTATGGCGCCATTTTTTCAAGATGGCAAATGTAAAATAACTTTTTAAGAGTGGAACTATATTCTATGTGTAATGTGTAAAATGTCATGTTAGTATCAAAAATGGAATGTTAGTTAAGTTTAGCAACTCCACTATCACTCCCTGTCTACGTTAGGTCAAGTCTAGTTCTGTTTGGTTCGTACGATACCCCTGTTTAGAGTAACACTATATTATTTCATTTATGATTTTTGGTCAAGTGTTTCTACAACAATGTGTATACTTATTATCTCGTTTCACAATTCTTACGAGTTTTTAGTAAATGTCCAGTTCAAGGTAAAAACGTTATACAAATAGGTTTTATCTAATCAAGGAAACACTGTTTATGTAACTTATTTATAAGGTAAACACAATCAAGACTACTCTATAAAAATACTTTTAACATAGGTCATACAAATACATCACAGAAAACATTTTCAATAGCTCAGGTTTGGAGATGACAAACAATATAATTAGTGTCAAGGGTTTTACCTGCACAGGGTTGAGGGAAGGGGGAGTAGCGGGGTTTACAGAAAAAAGTAGGAAAGATAGATAATAACAAAAAGGGGTTGGGGAGAAGAGAGAGAGGTGCTTCCGAAGACAGAGCAATCTACTAGGAAGCTACTGAACTTTTTCAACAGTTTAAACATTATTTAATTTGAAAATATCAAATTTTGTTAAAATTATTGTACTATAAATATTCGTCGTTTATGATAGGACATTATCTTATTCTCTATAATAATATGATAACTTAAAAACTATATTTTTGTATGTCATGTTTTATTTAATTTTAACTTAATTGAAATAATGTCTTATTGTAAAAATGTAAATATAATCTTGTAAAACTTTTTTCATTAATATAGTTCATTTTAAATTTACAAGTTTAATATAATACAAAAAAATCGCATGTTGTTACTGTGTATAGTTTCTGAGAAATAGGATCTACACCTTTATCGTTCGTATATAGTAGGTATCCATCAGAATCTTAATATTTAGAAACTAACATATCACCTGAAAATTTACAATGAGCACTTATTAAATAAAGGCAAACCCCATGGTGGCAGAGCCGGCGAGTAGGGTTTCAGAGAGTAATAATTGTTTACCCCTCTATATTTATTTCACGTCCCTCTTATATTCTAGAATATGATACAAATAAAAAACATCCAAATAAATATCTTCTAAATCTATATGCATAAGCCATACAAATTTCAAAAAACTATTTGCAGTAAGATCATTCTAAAACAATTCCAAAGGAGTATAATTTTCAAAAAATATCAAGTACTACTCCAATAGCGTAAAGGCATCCTATGTAAAACGTTTGCCGGTGAAGGGCTCCCGGAACTCTTTAGGCTGGGAGAGGGGAATAAGTCCCTTAAATCCCTTTTTGGTTGGTTTACCTTGTCCCAACTATACAATTAAGGCTATGTCACAACTGACCAAACATGGATAGTTGTAGAGATTATCTAATTTTTCTCTAATCAAGTTAGAAGTTTAAAATTTTGTGACTTCTTCATAGTTCCAAAGTGTACACTTTACAAATAAAGGTATTTCTAACTTGACCAAATGTATTGAAGACTTTGACTGTTATACCTAACTGCATGCTGTTTGGGGGTTGATAGACCTTCCTCCCTCTCATTCTTGTTTCTTTGCCGACCCAATTGTGACATGTTCTCGGAACTACCCATTCTAAGAGTTTCTAGTTAAATGTGTTGTTTCCTAATCTCAAAGATCTACTCCATTTCACAGCTTACCCACATTCATTAATACATTCATTTTCTTTTGTCAATTGTCATAGTCCACCCAGCTTTGTTGCCTGAATAATGAACACAATCACAAACCATTTAAAAAAATGTACTTAAGCATTAGAATACCTGTGGGGTACCTATATTTTCTCGTTTTGTTTAAATCGTAAATAAAGCAATATTCTTTTTTTATTGTCAACTTTCCGAGGAGGTTTGGACCTCAAACGCCACCACCTTGCTACGGCCTTGATCCTATAAATAAATCATTCTTACTAAAATTAAAATTAAAATTTATTCTTAAATAATGTTTACAATTTAATTTTGTCTTATTAGGCCATCGAAGCCTGTGAATGAAGTAGCTAACGTCAACAAACAACCAAAGTGATCTAGGCCTATTAGTCGGTATTTCCACTCCTGGAACTTTTGGAATTCTTACCGTATTTACTGGTCAAGATTGCAATCTTACCTTGAAGGGTTTATACTATGGGCCTATCATTTCAGCTGAGCCATAGAGTAAACAAGCAAGTTAAGCTTACTGCGTTTAGCATAACCGATTAGTCATTATATTATAAACTGAGACATAGTGTAACTCGGCAAGGTAAGATGCCAAATTTCAGGATACACGGAGTCTACGCTCTGCTCACCCTGAGAGGTAGCAAGCTTACCTTGATTTATTCCAATATGGTGTAGCATACAAGAAGTCCGT
>JBCFYV010000653.1:0-71853 GCA_039000515.1 Timema cristinae
AATTTTTTGGGGGTTTAAATTGAAAACGAGTGTTTCCCTTAAAACAAAAAACATGTGTGTGATTTTCTAAAACAAAGGGTTTGTACTAACAGATAACAAAACTCTAATTGGAAGGATTAAATTGAGTGATGGTTAAGCAACAATACACAACACACTACACCCTTGCGCTTTAAGTTCAAATATGATAACATATTTAAAAATAACGATGTTGAACAGCTTTAAAACTGGGAAAGTTAGTATTTAAGGAGTTACAAGTGAGGGTTTTGCTAGCTGAATCAGCTAGCGTTGGCTAACTCCAAAGAAGATTAAAATAATAAAAAAAAAATGTTCCAAATGCTGGAACTATTAGTTTGCAAATAGTAAAAAGAGAGATATCAGTAACTGGGGCCATAAGAAAACTGCCTATTCCTAATTAATACTGCTTGATAATCCAATAGTAAAAATTAATACTCACAATAGTCTGGAGACAGACTACAACAATGGAAAAACTTTAGACATTAAAGAGCCAAGCGGCCCCTGAAGGGAGCCAGGACAAGTCTAAAAAACACCAAGTGGTCCACCCCTCTGCAATAGAAGCATACCCACGATGTGATCACCTTACCAAGGTACAACAATAATACAAAACATATACTGATAAGAGCCAAAGCCCCAACTAGGCCATACACCAACGCCCTGAATTAACTCAATCTCCCTCTTTTGTTAATTAAAGGGATTAGTGACATGGTTACATATAACAGGGCATCAGACTGACTCCAAAATATTAAGATTAGTCATATGGACATATTTAAACAATAAACAATTTGTGGTTTTAAGAACTACACTCTGTTTAAAAAAAAACATAAATCTATTAAAGAGTATAATATTCGAGACTAGTCATGTGGACATAGTTTAAACAATAAACCAGTGTGGTCATAAGGACTACACTCTATTTAAATTAAACAGAATTTGCAAAGCGTAAAATATTCAAGACAAAGTCATATGGACATTGTTAAACAATAAACAAGTGTGGTCATTAGGACTACACTCTGTTTAAAATAAACAGATTCTAGCAAAGAGTAACTATTACACTTAACCTACATTGAAGCTTCTCATGTGGAGAAGATCAAAAAGTACAACTCTGTAACAGACAAAAATATAATATTAACAGATATTAAAATTATCTGCGGCGAGGTGGTGAGACGGACGGAATAACCATCGTGATTGCTACTTGTAGCTACGTTGAACTGAAGCCTCCTGGATGCTCGTGAGTCGAGTTTTGGAATTGAATACAAAAATAGTACGAGAGGCGCTGCATTATATACGAAATGAATCTGACGTCTATGGAGTGGCGGGAAATGAAGGGTTTGCTCGAAGGGGAGAATCGTCCATAACCATGAACTACTGTTGGCTGAAGTTAAGGAAAACACAGAGCGGATGAAAAAATTTAGTTGTTCTGGCTCAGTGACAAGGTGTTGCTGCTGCGTCCACTTGTTTTATTCGGTCGTCTAGTCGGGCAGGATTCAAGTGACCCAGTATGCAACACTTAAACGGTAAGTTAATAAACTGCAATTTATTTTCATTCCTTTACTTTTGTATGTACTGCAATTTATTTTAGTTTCGCTTTATTTGCTAAATGAGCTTAGCCTATTACAACACTATGGTTTTGGTGTGTATGAAAAGAGCTGAAGATGAGCTTTCGACACCCTCAAATAAGTCACATAATACAAGCTATAAAAACAAAATGTTTGTTTATGTTGACAACAGAATGTTCTGAATCTAATTTTTAAAAGGGTTTTATAATTTAAAAATTTTTATACATTCATTACCAGATAAACATAGGGGAGAAAAATCTCAAACCCCACTTTAGATTTAAGAGCCCGATGATGGCTGAATAGCCGAAACATGTCGTCAATAAACTTCAATCCAACGAAGAAATATTAAGGAGAGGATTAACGAAACATAGCTAAGGAACGGTTTTATGATGAGCACTTATTAACCTAATTTCATTTTATAAAAAAAATATCTATCTATCTTATATTTAATACATTCTGATGTTTAATTGTATTTTAGGACTAAATGTTTTTTAATTAGAAACTGAATGATCCTAAATAGGCTTAAATTTAACTTATCAATTTACTTTTTATTTTACCATAACTGTAATTTACATAGCTTATGTGCTATAATTTTGACATATTACATATTAAAATAAATGTTCATCTAATCATTATATTACACATTCTAATTAATATTTAATAAGGCCTATTTTGTTTTTAATAGGATTACTGTAATCATCTCTTTCTCAATTATTATATGTAGTGATCTAATATTCTCACAGAAACGTTCCTTACATAATATTCTCAATAATAAGGAGCCAAAATTATTCATACCACTCTCTTTTCGATAGTTGAAACATTAATATTTTCAATGCTAGCTTTTGCTTTCTAATAAAGTGAAATTAGGATTCGAGCAATAAAAGGGGATTTCACAACATTTGGAAATATAACAACCTGAAGAGCATTGACGACAGTTAATAACAGATCGATGTACTAAAACTTTAAATACAATACCGATGCATATAATATGTCGTATAGTTGGGTACGGCCATAGATTTTGTTACAGAATAGTGCAGATGTCCAAATAGTTGCCCTGGGTCTCAAAAATTTTGCTTCACTAGTTTTGTGGTTGGGCTTTGATCTAAAATTTCTCTTTAGAATTTAGAATTAGATTATACATTCAAACGTCTTAATAGTATTTGTTTTGATTTTATCTTATTATAAATGATAGCTTCTATAGAAAAACGTAAGAATGATAAATTCAACTTTACAATCTAAGAATAAAAAATTTTAGTTTATTGAATACACACATCGAAATCTCATGCTTTTTGGGGCGTACTATTTTAATAGACTAAATTCCCAAATAAAGCAAAAAATGTATTTCGAATCTTGGCTGGGTGTACGGGGAGTGATTTTTTCAAAATGATTTTTCACTCAAAAGTCATTTCCATCTTATAAGCTTCGCAAGATCATGTGGGTAAAATTTAAATTTTACAATAATTTGCTTAATCTCCATGCTATTCTCTTTCATATACAAATTAAATTATACATTTTGGGAGCCTAGAGCCCCAATCCACGAGCCACCTGTGGCTGAGTATCATTGATAGCTAAATAGATAGCCGATGATTAACACACGTCCATCACAGATCTGCCTTTAAACTAAAAGAGTGACGAATGACCCTGAGTATGATATGATTTTTAGATAACTCAGTGTAAGACATTTTCGCTCCCAAAACCCCTGTTCTGGGTTCTATTTCGTGTCCAATATAATTTTTCAAATTTACAAAATTAAAATTTCAGAAATAAAATATTTAGTAAACCTAGGTTATGTTATATTATTCTAGCCCTATACTAATAAAATTTTAGCACAGGCCTTCAACGATAGTAGTCATTTTTAAACAGGAAATAGCAAAGATTCAGTCCTGATTCTTCGATTATCAGATTCAGAATATTATCCATAAATCTCACATTAACTTCAGTTTGTGATATGCCTTCACCTAAAGAAATATTTGTTAAACTATGAAAAAAAGGTTTTTATGTGTGTAATTAGCTAATTCTAAAATGTCTTCCTAAATATCAGAAACCTCAAGGTTATTAAAAGCTAAATTACTATTTTTGTACTACACATAATATAGTGACACATTTGTTTGACCCAACAAATGTACAACACACATTTTGCACAAACACGCCCCTTTACACGACCCTCACTCGCCCACCTCCAATTTAGGGGCCTCAAAAATCACCATTCCGCGCACTCACTGCCCCTATATTTAGGATTCCTTTAAACCAAACTTGCTACATAAATAAGACCATGAGGATCCCCTCCTTCCCCAGCTGGATATTTTAACATCTCTTTAATACTGATATAAAAGATTTTTTTTGTTTACAATTCGGGGGCATAAAATGTATAATAAGAAGTTCATTACTATGATCATAGCGAGACGAAGGTGTCACCCCCTTAATGTATACTTTAATCATGTGATTTCAGTCTAAATTTTTATATAAAAACATCTGGGCCCAAAATGTTTGTAAATTAATAAAAAATAATGTTATAACTTTTCCTAAATATTTGTAAAAATTAAGGAAAACTTTTATTCCCTTGTAATTCATACTGAGTCAAAGATATTTTTTTGATGTAAAATGAAAGTTATATTAAATTATTTTGAAGATTTTCTTTTATAATGGCCGCATCTTTAAAATGGTCAGAGCTATCCTATCCACAAACTTATCCAATGGGGTAGGGATGTGCAACTACAAAAGAGTAGAAATGAGTGCAATTGCATTAATATAAAATGGGAAAACATTTGTGTAAAAACTTTGTACGCTTTTGGTAATATGGGTGGAATTTGGACACTGAGTTCTCCGTAACCACCAAAAACAGCACTAAACGAGACTGACGCCTCTACAAACGTGCCCAACAAATGCAAAAGAAATACGCTGACGTTTGGGGGGCGCCAGTAGATCCCGTGGGCGGAGTTTCATAGCTTGCAATAATTACAGCCAAAAACTTTTTTTTATAGTACTTATATTTATATAAAATATATTTATGTGATTTTAAATATACAATACATCATTGATGTAATTCTTTTATTGTAAATTTAAGTAACCCTTTTAAAGGGGTTTGTAAGGTTATCTAATTACCTAATACTTTATTTTTGTTACGGTTCGAAATTTAAATTTTATAACTAATGTCAAAACTTTATATTTGTTTCATGACTATTCATATACCATTTTCCCCAGTGTAATGGATGTATGGTATTGTTTAAAACCCTTGATTAAAATTATTGCAGACTTCAACAAAGACCCCAGGATTGATTTCATCATCGCCACGATGCTTGGGGTTGGGGCGGTTTGGGGGGCGGCATAGTTATTATCCGCTTGTGACGATACCCTTATCCCCCCCTTTCCTATAATATCTCCTTAAACCATAATCACTACGGTGTATGGTAGAAAGCTGATAGTATTTGATATATGAAACCAATTGTTATTAGAAATATATTAGTAGGCCTAACAATTAGCACAGAAAAGTAAAAAAAATCTAAGAAATTCACCCCACACTTAGACCACCAACATAGATTTTCTATATTAGTGGTTCCATCATTTTCCAGTTTACAGCCCCCCTTTAAAGCCAATGATAGTTAAACCCCCCGAACTTCCCCAGCCATACAAGGTGAAATAAAAACACACATTTATAGTATTCTACGTAACCAAAATTATATATATAAATATTGTCGGACAGTAATGGAAATAATAGATTTTTAAGGAAATTGTGAATAGCGTATATTTTTCTATGGTGTGAAAATACAAATAAAAGATAAATTAAAAAAATAGGGGTTATATTTGTTTCGCGAGCCCCCACAGGGGTCTTCGTAGACCCCTAAGGACCCGCGAAAACCCCGGTTGGGGAAACCCCTATCACATTCTTCTCCGAGTGTGGTACATTTAGTAGACTTAATGTCAAATATAAAGTGTGGAGATTATTGCTAAATTGGACAAGCGGGCAGGATATTATGGATCATGAAAACGAAATAACTACCCTATGTATCTAGCTATTTTCCCACAAAACTATTTGTTCCCGAAAATTGATAATGGATAACCTATTATGTAGTTTACCTACCCTAGACAAAGCTGACTAATCTCCAAAATTTTTTGATTGTTTCCATAGCTTTGTCTTCAAATTGTGTTGAAACCAACGTTGTGGACAATTCAATTGAAGTGCAATGAGGAGAAGGGTTTCGATGTCACAACAATCAGCTTTGTCCTCTGTGACTGAAGAGAGGGAAACACCTTGTCTGGAAAAAAATAATCCCTTATCTAATTAACTATCTATTATTAGTTTTTTTATGGACTACTGTAGGTATGTCATGACAAAACCAGCTCTAATATGAGTTAACCGTTTCTTAAAGAACATTTGTGTTCAATCTTAATTATTATTATTATTATTAAATAAGTTTATATTTATTTTTATTATTATTATTATTATTATTATTATTATTATAAAAAATAAAGTTTAAATATATATGTTAAAATAAAGTATACACACACACACACACATATACACTTATTTTGTTCTCAAATACATGTTTCCACGGCTCTCTTCCTGTTTTTTTATTTTTGTGGCGACCACCAAGTTGTTGGTTTTTTTTCCCTCTACGTTTGTCTTCTTTACGTTTCACGTAATCTATTTTAAAAAATAAACAAAAATATGGATCACAAGAAAATAAATAAATAAAAAATATATAAATGAAACTATATTTCAAACTTAATAGAAAACTAATTAATTACTGGGGCCAGACATTCTTTTAGTCTTAATTATATTAAATTAGCAAAACTATATTAAAAAATAATAAAAAAGATGAAAAATAAATAAACCCTACCTTGACCCAAAAAAAAAGTGTGGTACGCAAGATTCATGTCAAGCCAGAGGTAGAGAGGAGAGGGGAGTGGACTCGAGCACATTCCTGCATACCACCCAATAGTAAACTAAAAGAGCGCATGCCATATAAGAGGGGGAATATTTAGCTATCTTCCTATTTTACTCTCTTCCTATAAGTGAGTGGCGTGATGGCGCACTACCCAGAATGAAACGTACACTTTGAATTTTCTAAATTACAAAATTAACCCTCAAATAACTTAAAATTTTCTGTTGTGAGCCTTTTAAAAAAAAATATAGTATGTTAGAGAAGGCTTAATCTAGGGCACTGTTAGGGCCCAAGGGCCCTAGTCTCATAGTTTAAAAATAAATATGCTTAACATTCGTTTTTAAAACTAAAAAAAAGAGTGTTGCTAAGCAAACATAACCCTGTTGGAATCTTTTGATTTTTTTTGGCGTGAACTATATTTTTAAATAACGTATCATGATTAAATATGGCGGTTATTTCTGAACGTCTGCACGGAAACTTCTCGCCTAACGAAGTGTCCCTTTTGAGCAAAGTAAATTTTTGAAACCGAAGCGAAGCTGTTACACAGGCCCTACCTTTGGTGTGGGAGTTAGGTCTTCACTCTATGTAGCAACTCTGTCAAGTAATGATTGCTAGGAACATGTGGGGTTTGGGGCAACATCAATAAATTCCTACACAGAGCCCACAAATTAATTTTAGTTGATTAGTTAAAAAAAAAGGACCCACCACATTGGTTAAAAGGATAACCTGTGTCCAGATCACCCAAGGTACCCATCCAGTGTTGGGGGGATTAACCAACAATTTCGGTAACAAGGGCCGCCTGAGAGGCTCTTTCCGTATAACCCCTCCACCCTTTCCACAATAACTTACAAACCAACTTGATCCACTAGATACACAAAAACCAATCCCTAGATTAAAATTGTAAAAATATAACTTGTCTACCATGCTAGGAATCGAACCCCAGGGCCCCTAACAAAACCCAGGTAGCCAATGGGTAAGATGACACATTAGTGCACATGAATAATACAGAATGCCTAAGTATTTACTAAAGTATTATAGTTATAAAATTTTGTATGATTATTTGTCATAGTTAAAACCATTTACTGTTTAATTTGATTATGTAGGCCTTAATAGGTCACGTAGGCCTCTTACCCTATTTTTATAAAATAAATCTAATCAAAATTATAAAATGGGGGGAAGAGGAAAAGTTAAGAAAGTCAAGTCTATTGAGAGACATGGCCGTGTGAGGGTGAAGAAGAAGAAAAATGTTATGATGAATGGAATGAAGGTTGAAGTGAATAAAAAATGAAAAAAAAATAATCTTCCACTGGGGATCGTCTACTTTATTTTGGCTCCCTTACCAGCGACAAGGTAAAAAGCTTCTAAGGGGGGTCCTTTTAGTCGCCTATATGACAAGCAGGAAAATACTGCATACTACACACTGTCCCGCAAGGGTAACCATGTTTAAGTGAAATAATATATTGGTATGTAAGTAGGGCCTACTTTCATGTTCAATTATTTGTGATGGTTAAAGGAAATAATTTTCCTATGGTGGCCCAAGTAGTGTGGTAGACCCCGTAAATCCAGCTCTGATTGGCCGAGCCCAGGTCACGTGACCACGCCTCCTGCTCTCTGATTGGTTTTATTTTCCCCCACCCACCCCTGCCCTATTTTCCCCTCTGATTGGCTGTTATTTCCCCCCACCCCTGACCTACTTTCTTCTGATTTGCTGACCCCTTTCCCTTTCCCCTCTCCTCCTGGCCCTCCTCCCCTTCCCCCCAGCCGTCCAACCATGCACATGTTGGTGAAAATTATCGTTAATTATTATTGTTAATTAGGAGTGTCACGGCGCCTTGTTGGTTCTTGCTTAATTGGTAAATAATTATTGTTAATTAGGAGGGGTTGGAGTTTTTTTATTCACGGCGCCTTGTTGGTTCTTGTTTAATTGGTTTTGGAGTTAGGCGTTCCTCGCGCCATGGCTGCTGAGACCCTTCTCTATCAAAGGGTAGGATAGGGGGTGTGTCGGAGTTTTTATTCATGGCTGTCGTGTTGCTGCGACCCTTCTTTATCGAGCTTCAGTCGTGTAATGCCAACTTTCTCCCTCACTCCGCTGTTGGTTTTCCCCCCTCCCCCTACAGGCTGAAAAACCCCTACGGGTTGATTTTTGCTTAGAAAAGTGTTGAGACAAGTATAGCAGGTGTGTTCAACCCTTTCCCACAGCTTTCACTTCCCCCTCCTGGCACCAGGTTGGCGGGCAGACAAGTCAGGACAAGAATATATCGTGACCTCGACAACCTTGGGTTTTTTTTTCCATTGCGTGTTATGTCGCAACTCTAGCTGCCACATGCGAAAATTAGGGGCCACCGAATCCTCAGTTGGGGGCCGCTATCCCGGTACAAAATTCTAATAAAATTGTTTGTTTGGTATCGTCTTTCACAACGCACGGATGTGTGTATCCGTCAGGGACAGGACAACCTGTTTTTTTTCCATCCATGTTATGTCGCAACCCTGGCGCCATTCGTCAAGACAAGTTGAGACAAGAAAGTCATTGCCCCGCAGGCAACTGTTTTTTCTCTGGCTCGACAAGACGAGTTGAGACAAGAATAGATATTGAGGTCATCGGGCAGACAAGTCAGGAAAGAATATATCGTGTGACGTCGAACGAGGGAGGGAGAGTATAAAGAGGGGGCACCCCCCACTTGGTTTCTATTATAAAAGTTTGTAAGCGGGCCCAAGATGGACAAGTTACAGCAGCTGGTAAATATTGTCGACGCAGTTCAGACCGTAAAATTGTGTGATCTAGTCGTAGATCAAAAGTAATCGGTGGATAAACTAAAAAGCCGTCAATACAAAGTTCGGAGAGGCCTAATAGCCAAATCTAGAGGGCGAGTTTTGTGTATTTCTACCCTGTCGTTTTGGTACTCTTACATATGAAGACGTTGTGAGTAAATAAAGAAAAACTGGCTTTTTACCTGCACCGGAGTAAAACCCGCTTCACCTACCATTGTGAACTTTGAACGCGTTTAAGCGTCGGTGCAGTTACCAACGGGCGGCGGTGCGGTTAGTACGAACCTTCACCATGCTTGGAACAGACTATATTAATTTAATGTTTGTTGGTCATACGATTGGGGGGCATGCCTATAGGGACGGGGGAGAATGTTCACAGTGTGGCGGTGAGTGATAGACAGGTAATTTACAAAATAGAGGAGCGAGGCTATATTAATTTTGAAAACTCGACCTGTCACACGTAAGAGCGATGGAAGTACTACCCTATGAAGAATCGAAGCGACATACGTGTGTGATAATGACGTGCGCCATTTACAACTTCCGCAAGGGAGATGTGGTAGCTTGTGTTCCCAGGGACCACCACCGCCGCCCTTCCAACCGCCGCACCACACGACGCAACCGTCGCCGCCCCCCGAGAACACAGGCGAACACGACCCAGGGGTCACAGGCGTACCCAGCCTCAAAGAACCCACCACCAAGAGTCGTCTGTCTTCCGGTCAGTAGAGTGAACTGCGTCAGATTCACTGGCGTATCCACAGTCAGAGTCGTCTTCTACCAGTCACCTACGTGCCCGCCATCACCGGAGGTAAAGTCCGAAGAACCTGTAAATCTCGAGGATTTAACAATTTACAGAAATTATTCAAACTTAAAAAATTATAGGTGAAACGCCCCACCGAATACATACTCAGTCGGGCAGTTTCAGTAAACGTTTTCCTTCCAAAGTCAATCTATTATTTGGATTTTTAAACGCTTTAAATCTAAAGCACGCTGTATGATATAATATTGGGGACAAAGTGTGATGTTTAAAAGTGAATTAATAAACTAGACGTACTCTGCTGTTGTCATCGGAGCTAGCGGTGACTTTTTGAAAAAAAAAACTTTAAGAGTTTGTGAGTGTTTATTTCTCTTGCTCATCTCCAATTGACATTATGCCTTTTTAAATGCAGCGGATCCTACGCAAAGCTCTCCAATCTTATTCGCCACAAAAGTCATCAAAATATTGCTCACCAGGATACCTGTTGGGACGAGAAGGTATTATGCAGTGCGTTAGACCTGATCGAGAAAGGGGAAATACAATCGTGTCAAGTGCTTAAACGAATTGAGAAAAAACAAAAGTTATACGTTGTGCTATCGGAAGAGCCCGAACCTAATGTTATTGTGCTTGAGTTTTGTTTAAGAGTAAGATTGCCAGGTAAAATTCTGGAGACATTGTCAATATACACTCTAGCGCGTCTCAACGTGTTTTGAATTTTTTGGAGGTGACTCCTACTCATTTCTAGATGGTAGATGCCTTTATATTGGTCAAAAGATCTAAATAAAATTTGCTGCTTGTTGTGAATGTTTTAAATTAATCAATTGTTTATTGTCAATAAAAACTAACAAAAATTTGACTCCTCCCTCTTTTCTAGCTGGTAGATTCTTTTATATGTATTGGTCAAAAGACCTATTGCTGCTTGTTATGAATGTTTTTTAAATTAATTAATTGCCGATCGTCAATAAAATAAGTTGGTTTGAAGAATCAAAGACCTGAAGGAGGCGGCAGCTTTGTTCCCACCCAAAGAGCCTGTAAACTTCCCCAATTTTCTGTATGATAATATGAGCGTCATAATTTTTTTAAATCCTGAGGGGTATGCAATATTGTTTGAGCCTGAGCTTTATAACTATATAAAGTTGTATTTTATAAGATGGGAGGAGGTTTGGGGGTTTAGACGTTAAAAACACAAGCAAAACAGTTTTATAATATTTTTTTCCCAAAACATTAGACAAAAAAAATTAACTTTTACAAAAAACACTTATGAGGATTTTGAAATTATTTTAAATTAATATGTTGTGACGTTTTAATATAAAACTATATATAAAATTTTCACTAAACAAAACAGTCACTTAAACACAACAAGAATTTAATGTCTGCCACTTTTACAAAAAATTATTATTTTAAATTAATAGGAATATTTACAATATTAATTTACACACAGTGAATATTTACAAAATATGGGGAATAGTGGCTCGGTACTAAATATGATAAATATATATATAACAAACAATTTATTAAAAAATATTTGAATGATTTAAAATAAAAATATATACAATCATTTTATTATATTTGACTAAAAAAGGAAAAATATATATACAATCTGTTTATTAGATTTGAAATAAATATTACAAACAGTGACTAGAATTAAAATATATACAAACAACTAATTGACTAGAAAAAATCAGTAGGGGGAAGACTGTACTGAAAAATAAAAAAATATAAAAAGTAAACCCCGGGGTTGCATAAAAAAATATTTAAAAAATATGCTTGTTTTCATGCAGAAAAAAATAGAAAAAAATTTCAAATCTTTGAAAATGGTATGTCAGTGGAAACAGTTAGAGTGAAAGAAAAAAGATGATTATTCAGGCCCGTCTAAATGATCACCTTTTATTCGTGGCGAGGGCGTTTACAACGACTCTGATACCCAAACGGCAACGTATTAAAATCATCGGTTTTCCGACGTTTGGTGTACACGGTCCGGTAGACTTTAGTCTGCGAAACGGTACATACGTCGCAAGACCTTTTCTTACAATTTTGTGCGGTATCTGTATGTATCTTTTCCGCAGCCCTGTTCTGTGCCCAAAATCGCTTCAAAACTTCAAAAATTAACATCGTTCCCGGGTTTGCCTTTAGTTTAGGGTGATCCCGCAAAACCTTGCACACCGTTTTTGTTTTGGCAGGATCGCCACCAAACAAATTCGATACGCGTAATTCTTGGGACCTCCGATAACAAAGGGCTAATAAGCTTCCCGGACCGTAATTTTGAAGTTCATCAGTGAGGTAACCTAAAAAGTCCCCGGTCGGTGGACTCCAATCACCGGGCGTTCGGTAAATTTAGAACGCTATCTGTATCATGATACAAAACGCGGCCCCCCAATTGTTCAAGGTTGCTGTATAAGTGCAACCTAGCCATAGCAGTCGGTTAGCAGGGCCACCGCCACACTCGTGTTAGGGTTAGGGCTCAACGGTCACGCGCATCCTTGTAATTGAGGAACTAACCTCATCATTTACTCAATGACGCTGTCCACGGTGATGTACGGATCCGTCGGGTACTTGTGGATGCCCTGATAGTCGTTGACAACGCTACGTGTGGTAAATGGGGTTTCTTTGCCCAAACTTTCCCCATAGGAATTTAAAAAAGTTTAGCCAGAGTGCGGAGACCAGGGTTTTTACAAACAGAACCGAAATCGATTTTTTCCCCCTTGCCTTTCCTCATAATTTTGAATTTGTAAGCTAATTTTTCCTCCTGTGAGGTACACCATTTGGCCATCCGCTGGCTTCTTGTTTAATTTTCAAAAAAGTATCAAATGTACCCGTGAAACAGGCCGCCAGAAACGCGTCTGACGGTCGTAAACAGATACATTGTACCCCACACTTCGTGTACTGCTTCAACGGTGTGCCTTTCTCAACGGCTTTCCGGTTTCCCCGGTCAATCACCCAGACGCCTGTCAACCAGCGATCTTTTTGTCGTTGTGCTGACACGCGCCTTGGTTTTTCTCCCCCCCGCATTCCTGCACAAGATGAACATTAATTTGTCGTGCTCCGTGTAGCAATACGGGCAGGAATAAATCTCGCGGAGGCGTCACTGTAACTTTGGCTATGGCCTTCTACTTGATCTATAGACGGACAATTTGGTTCCAAGTGAATTTTGGGGTGGCCGACTGGGTATTTTTTGTACTTGCAAACGTATGGATACAACGAACACACATCAAAGTACTTGATCTTCTCTCCAAAAAGAAAGGTCTGCTTTGGAAGAGCTTGATACAATTTGTACACCCGCCAAAGAATGCTTTCCCTGGGACTGAGAGGTTCCTTGGTTTTACACCTCGTGCCGGAGTACAAATTGTGCTAGTCCTTGTCTGTGCGGTTCATCGCATTAAATATACACTCCCACATCTCTACGACGTGTAGCCGGCATTCTTAAACTTTTCCAAACAAGCCATGGTCGCTTCTTTTACGCGTCCCATGGTCTCGTGGGGATATTTTTGACAGGGGGTGGTCCTATCAGGGTAACAGAGAGGGCACCCGTGCCAATAAACAGCCCCAGAACGGGAAAGACGGTGGTGGTATCGCCAGCTTTAAACAACCCCGTCTACACAGCGCCCTAACACTTATTCCCCACGGCCGTTACCCGCATGAAGAATAGAGACCCCACGCTGATGGGCCTCCCAGCAGACCCATTGTAGAGTAACGTGGGGACTGTTGGTCTGCGCACCGATAGCCACCGTTAGGGATAATACCGATAGTATTCTCCTTAAGATGACTTCTGCGGTAAACCAACATGGCCGCTCCAGCTATCGTACACGCCTCTCTGAAAGGGTCCCCCTTTGCTTTCTCCATGAGCATCTCTCTAAACTTCAGGCAGGCCTTCCGTAGGATCTCTACATCTTTCACACAATACAGTTCCAACTCGCGTTTAAAATCAAAGACATAATTTTCTTTGCCCAACGCGTCATACCACTTCTCAAAGTGCTCCTTTCCCTCAACTGACATCTCGCCTATTCCCGTAGTCCTCTTTTGGCTGCAAGGGACCCCTATACCCCGCGTTTTCTTTTTATTGAAAAAAATGGGGGAAATTCCCTTGGCCAAAGACCGTCCAAGCCGAAAGTTTTGGGCAATTTGGACAGCGACATCGGGAGAAAGTTCAGCGAGTCAATAAAAGTGGAGCGGACCGTAGCGCATGGACATAAATTTTCCACCTTTCATTATAAGTTCTGGAGTCTATTTTTAACCTCCATCATATATTTTAAAATAAAATTTCCATCGTGGGAAATTTTGCGTTATGGCTGAGGGGGTGATACCCCTAAATTTGGAAGCTTTAATTTGTTCTATAAATTTAAAAAATTGGGGCCATTGTGGTATCACCCTTGAATATGGCGATCCTATCACCCCACATTTCGGTGCAATGATAGTCATTTGCATCTATATGAACACAAGCCTTAAAAACACGATTGCACGACACAGAGTTAGGTTCGTGCAAGTACGTGCCGGCCGCATCTTGAAGAAGGTTTCTTGTCTGCATTCAAAATCATTGAATACAAACATGAAATTGCTCTTTCGCAGTGACGGATTTGACGGCTTCTTCATATAACAGAAATGACCAAAGACGTGGGTCTCGCATACTCTACAAAAATCTCATAACACCTATTTTAAATAATTTAATCTTCCCAACTAAAAAAATTTGCCCGCATACCTCGCAAACCTTTTTGACATCACAGACCGATCTGTGAACGCTGAAAAAAACCGGGACGTTTATGGTTACAAAGCACGTCTGGTTTGTGACCAACGCCCACAGTCCTTACAGACCACAGATCGGCCTCCGCTACAAACCGCTTTAGCGTAGCACTTTTTGAACGCGGATTCACACTTGTTTTTTGTTCTTATCATTGAACGGCACACGGCACTCACGGCAAAAGTACCCACACTTAAATGCGGCAGTCAAGGATGTTATGACGTCAAAATTGTTTTGCTTTTTCATCGTGAAAATACAAATCAAGGTGCCCCTTAAAGGAATGTTCGAAGGGAGTAGGCCCCTCATATAGGACCTGCCCTCCCCCGACGTTCCCTAAAACACCGTGATTTTGTATTCGGAGAGGTATGTTTGAAATTGTTTCGCTGGGTTTAAAGCCCACCACCTTTCAAAAGATTCACACGGGCATAACGGCATAGTTCCTCTGCTTTGAATTTTTGAATATTACGACCCATTTGATTTGTCTAAAGGGGTTCACGTCCATACATCCGGTTCTTTTTATTGTCACATATAGGTTTGGCGCAACCAGTGCACGGGCAAGGCAAAGACTGTCGTCGTTTTGAATCGTAATGATCCCATGGTTTTTTTGCGGCATATGTGCTAGCGGGAGAGAGTTTATCACATTTATGATTACCCCTCCCGCGAGGTTTTCCCTTTAAAATGGCCCGAGTTTTAACGTACAATTTGGGGCTGTACTTAAAAAAAAAAGTATTACTCCCAACACGCGACTTACGTTATCAAGCACTGCTCTAGCGTCTAGCTGGTCTGCTCGCCTAAATGAGACTTTCACAGGGCTCAACGTAGAGTCAGTGCTACTCAAAAGCAAGCCTACGTGATCACGGCGCTAACACCGTGGTCCTGCATCCGATGGAGCAAATTAGTAATTTGTTCTTCAAGCCAGCTTAAAGCGTCACGATCGCTTGCTGGTGCACCAAGATGTACGCTAATTTCTCTACCAGTATAAAAGAAACGCCTCAATTGTTTAATCCTATCTTCAAAAGATGCGGAGAGGGACGCCAAATTTTTCAATGTTCCACCTACCTGATTTACCGGGCCACTAATTCCTGGTTGGGGGCCGAAGATGGTCCTGCAGTAGCCATCTCCACGCTCCCGTCTTCCGCACCACCGCCGGGGCTCGAACCCCGTATCCCTGGCGTAGAAAGGGAGGAGTGAAGCTGTTCCGGCTGGCGGGGGAAAACCCGGGGCTCGAACCCCCTCTCCGGGCGCTGGGGCGCTGCGGGTACGCCTGGTTGGAGGGGTCCCATAGCTGGTTGGTGGTGTGAGGGGGATGGTTTTGCAATTTCCTTCCTCCAGTTGCCATATAACACACACACACGCGCGTTTAAAATATAACATGTAAGTTAATCTAACTCTATGAAGGGTTTAAATCTACAAGGAAGCGAACCCGGCCCCTTCGCAAGAGGTGTAATAAATAACCGTCCATGGGTGTTAATCATTGCTATGAAGGGTCGCAAGAGTGTAATAATACACAGTCCATGGGTGTTAATTATTGCTATGAAGGGCTGAATGTGCAGGGAATCGAACACGACCCTTTCACAAGTGTTTAATAAATAGACAGTCCATGACTGTTAAACTACAGGGAATCGAACCATGCCCTTTAACAAGTGTTTAATAAATACACATCCATGCCTTAAATATACAGGGAATCGAACCCGGCCCCTTTTACTAGTGTTTTAATAAATATACGTCATGACTGTTTAAAAATACAGGGAATCGAACCCCGCCCTTTCACTAGTGTTTAATAAATACACAGTTCAAGACTGTTAAACATACAGGGAATCGGCCAGGGATCCTTCGCAATGTGTGTGTGTGTAGTAAAATACAGTCCAAGGCATTTAATCTACACCATGCAGGGGTAAATCTACGGGGTGAATCGAACCCGGGACTTATTTTAGCACTATTAAAGCTTTAAACGGCGCATTTTCGCTGATGCCTGGAATCAAACCCTGGGGCCTCTATCTAATTAATAAAGCAAAAAATGTTCCGCTGAATGTTATTATTTTAATCCGTCGGGGTAGGACACAAGTTTATTTATCGTTTTATTCCCCCCTAAAATATTAACACCGCTTTTACAAAAAACTTCTGACGAACATAGCCGCAAAATGGCCCCTATATTACCAAAATCAGTAACGTTCAAAATTAAAAATAAGTACTTTTAATTATGTTTAAAATATTGTTTCGAGTCGGACAAAAAAAGAAATGAAAAATATTATGAGAAAACTTAAGTTTACGTTATTTTAAATGTAATATATAACAGGTAATCAAAGAATTAAAGATCTTTACATTTTTAACAAAAAAGTGATCTTTTACAAGTGTGGCAACCCAAAACTTAACATGTGATTTTCGAACTGTCATCCATGTAAAAAAACTAGGAATAGAACCCGGGACTTATTTTAGCACTATGAAAGCTTAAACGCGCATTTTCGCTGATCCCTGGAATCAAACCCTGGACCTTCTCTAAATAATAAAGCATAAAAAAAAAACCCACTGAATATTTTAATTTTAATCCGTTGAGTAGGACACAAAGTTTATTTATCGTTTTATTCCCCCCTAAAAAATATTAACACCGCTTTCACAAAAAAATTCTGACGACATAGCCGCAAAAGGCACTATATTACACAAAATCAAAGGGTTTTTAAGTGTTTTACTAGTAAAAATTCGCTACGCTGTGTGCCTCATGAGGTAGGGAGGCGGCGTGGGGAGCCTGGGATGTGGTTAGGCCCCTCGGGAACGCAGAGGACTTGCGTCCGCCCGGTTTGCCTCTAGCGGGGAATCGCGGACGCTAGCAGACAGGGCCGTTATCCAATCCTGTGGGTCCCAGTAGTCGAAATTAAAATAAAACATTTAATTAGCATTTAGGGGGTGGGTGGAAAAAAAGCACTGACACGTCTCTAATATATATCGTAGACGTTAAAAATTAACCCCTTGAGCATTGGTCGTCCGCGGCGCACACGCCATTTTATGTAAAGAAACTGCAATTGGTCTAGATTATTGGATCCTGAGGTTGTACCGCCATGGCAACCATCGGGGCTCATCAACTAGCAAAAAAAATAACACCATTGTACGCCACAGATGTATTAAGCAAAAAAAAAACACCATTAAAATATACTAAACTATTAAAAAAACATACCTGATTGTATATAGTTTTTCTAGCGACTCGAAGCTCATCTTGGTGGTTTTGGCACTCAATTGCAAATTTAAATGAACGCTTGTAATGATTTGAGCTGTATTTATAACCCGCTCAAAGGGCTTGCCGATCTAAATACAATAAGGGTCTCGGCGCATGCGCAGAGACTTATTTTGTCACTCGGGTTCTAAAACAGCGACTCGGGTGGATGTGGCTCTCTGTTCCGTCAATAGTCAGTAAACATTAGTTACTAGGTGTAAGTTATTAGTAACTAGCTTTTACCCAAACACTTGCTCGCCCTCAATAATTGACGACATCTTTTAATTTTTAACTAAACTCTTTTGGTCCTATGTCAAACTTTTTTCAAATATCTTTTCGTTTTTTTCTCAGTTCTAGCTGTAAATAATTTTGCCGTATTTTAATTCTCCCTTTTAAATATTTCGTAATAAAAATTATCAGTTATAATATTTTTTAAATTTTTAACTTCATAATTAGTAAGATAATTAAATAAATTAAATTTAAAAAATTTTTGAACTACATAGCTAAAATCACATCATATTATTAGTATGAATCCACGTCCATAATTTTATCTGATGCTTGATGCACGTATAAGCCACTTAATTGTTTTGATAACGCTCGTTAAGACGGGTACCTGTATAACTGCTAATGCAAATAGTGTGTTTAACTGAAATCCTAGAGGTCAGGGGTTTAATTCTAGATTGAATGCACTAAAGTTTTTTTGTATTCAACGAGTTTCGCATCCTCTGTCTTTTTCTCTCTTAGGTCGATGCGTGGGATGTTCCTACACACCGTGTAAAGTATACTGTGAATATTTACAATATATATTTATTTGCTGTTTTTTTTTTCAATATTTAATTACACACAGTGAAAAGTATACTGTGAATATTTACAAAATAGGGGGGAATAGTGGCCTCTGTACTAAATATGATAAATATATTTGAATAGATTTTAAAATTAAATATATACAATCAGTTTATTATATTTGACTTAGAAATAAAATAAATATATATACAAACGTTGACTAGAATTGACTAGAAAAAAAAACAGGTAGGCGGAAGACTGTACTGGCAAATAAAAAATATAATAAGTAACCAGGGGGCATAAAAAAATAAAAAAATATTTATTTAAAATCAAAGGTTAAAATAGTCCTATATGTTATTCTGAAATACTCTAAAGTTGTATAAAGAATTTAAATTTGTTTTCTGTATTATTGCCCCCATAAATTCCTGAGTAATATTAAATACAAAATTTAAATATCGTTTTAATGTTAGAGGCTATATTTTGTTGACATAATAAATAAATAATCTTGAGGAAGTGGGAAGGAGGGAGAATAGAAAACCTATTTTACACACGAAGGCGGTTGGGGTTTTGTTCCCCAACACGTGCCGTGAATTTAAAGGGGTGATTATAATTATCTGCCTTTGTACAGGAAATGAAACCTGGACCAGGCGTTTACTATACAGACACTAAAGTTCTGCTTGAATATTTGAACCCGGGACCCTTTATTGGGCAGTTATTTTAAAGACTAAACCAGTATTTTTTTATGCTGAGGGGGGGGGGGGGGTTTAACAATTTTTCCAGGCTGTCAACTTAGACCGTTAATAATGGCTGTGAAACATTCATGCTGGTTTCTCTCTCTATGTGATAAACGGCCATTGAGAGTGAAGAAAACAAACAAAAGGGAGAGAGCTACACTGTTCAGTCAATAGACAGTATGGGAAACGAATGTGTTTGTCACAATTGCAACATTTTTTTATAAATACTCCAACATGTATTTTTTTCTGTTGCAAGGGGTACTTCACTCTGGATAGTTTGGAAACCATAATAAACGACAAGCCATGTTTAACATTAATAATCACTCAACTCTTTGGTTGTTGTACGTCATTTCGGTCTTTGTAAAGATAAAAAAAAACCTTTTTCTCTTATCTAATTAAAAAAAATTATAATTGAATGAAACTACTTTTAATCTTTTTTATCAACACTAGCAAACGTTGATAATTTCATTTATTTAAGAACCACTGGTCCAAGGCTTCACTTTCGCATTAGACAAGTCTACTAATGAGGGGAGAGTTCGGTATTCGAATACCCGTCACATGTACTTTGGTTTTTTCCCACATGGATTTTACAATCTTCCTTCACGCAAATGCGGTCACACCTCTAAAATTTAGGCTCCTCATACCTAACATTCTAGTGTAATTATTGCAATAGGTCTTGGCGTGTAGCCCGAGCGGATATCAGAACGTGGTATACTATTGAACACGTTGACGAGGGTGAATTTAAAAAATGTATATCTCTCAAACTCATATATTTACTTTTTTTCCAACACCCTGTATTGAACAGTGGGCACTCCACTTGGGGAGTCAGCCTTAAAATCTTTCTGTTTACGACGGCCATAAATCGTCCTCCCCCAAATCATTTATCCCTGTGTGCCTGGTTAGGGCAGACTAGAACGAATTGTGGAGAGTTTTGGAATGCTTAAAAATACATTTGATTGTCATTTGTCTATTTGGGAGTTGTAAATATGAATTGCATGAAGTAATATTGGTGTGTACTCAGAAGTATATACTGGACCAAAAATGGCGGATTTTGTGATGGACATATCCAAAAAAATAAAATCTACGCTTTTGAAAGAATTTAATTACTTGAAAGGGTAGTCAGTATAAACCAAGGAGCAAAGGTGGTACAACAAACCTTTCCTGTTAGATAATTTGAATATCCGTGTGTTTCAAATACCGATGTAGATATTTTAATTTGAGAATTTACTGACAAAAAATGTTTTGGAACTCTTTGGCATTTATGACTTTGATAAAATGAATAGTTAAGTAGGAGGCATATGCTTAGTAAGTTTTTAGTGTGTTTATTAAAACTTATTGAAAGATTTTGTTTAAATAATAGAGGCGCTTTTCATCCTTAATAGAGGAGTTTTTCTATTAGGCGTGAAAAACCCTTTTTGGTGATTTAAAAACAAAATTAAGATAATTAATATAGGTTTTTTCATCTTGGGAAGGGTGATTTAGAGGAAATTAACCCACATTTTCGTGAAAAAAAAAAAACCACCGGTCCACCCCGTCCGAGATTCGAACATCACTATTTGGTCAATTGATGAAAACGCTTTTGTTCAACTCAAAATAAAATATTTTGTACTTGCAAAAATACGCCGTTAAATGGCGTTTCAACTTTTAGAAATCATAAGGTCCCGGGGGTTCGATTCACATGTAAGGAGGTCTTTTTGGAAATTGACCAAGATAATATAGCTGTCCACTTATAATGACTCGAAAAAAAAAACAGTTTAAACCCATACTTTCCGCGATTTTTAAACAAAATTAAGTTAATTAATACGCGTTTTTTAATTCTCTCTAAATAATATTATAATTTATTTTTTTTTATACTAAACTTGTAGAGCCATTTAGTATACACGTACTTCAACGAAAAAAAACAATTTTTGTTATGTTTCCCTCCCTAGTTATTTACAAAGTGTTTGTAACGGCCTTCAAGGAAGAAAGGCAATAGCACGTTGGGAAGTTTTTATGGCGAGGGCAGGGATCCATTTGTTCATGACAGGCTTTGGGGGTGGGGGGTGGGACCAGAATTTTCGGGATCACCGTTCAGCTCTGTTGGGTGAATTCCGGAAGTGAAAGCTGACGGGGAAAGGGGTGAGCACACCTGACGTTTGCTAGAAAACAGCTCTGAGGTCACGATATTCTTGTCCTGACTTGTCGCCCCCAACCTGGGCAAAGGAGGGGGGAAGTGAAAGCTGTGGGAAAGGGTTTTTAACAAAACCTGCTATACTTGTCTCAACACGTTTCTAAAACAAGAATCAACCTGAAAGGGGGTTTGCAGCCTGTAGGGGAGAGGGAGGTAAAAACCAACAGTGGAGTGAAGGAGAAAGTTTGGCATTACACGACTGAAGCCGATAGAGAAGGGTCGCAGCAACACGACAGCCATGAATAAAAACTCTGACCCCCCCCCCCCCCCCCCCCCCCCCCCCCCTACCTTTGATAGAGAAGGGTCTCAGCAGACATGGCGCGAGGAACGCCTAACTCCAACCAATTAAACAAGAACCAACAAGGCCGCCGTGAATAAAAACTCCAACACTCCTAAATTAACAAAAATTATTTACCAATTAAGCAAGAACCATCAAGGCCGCCGTGACACTCCTAATTAACAATAATCAATTAACGATAATTATTCACCAACATGTTTCGGGTTGGACGGCTGGAGGGGAGGGGAGGAGGGCCAGGGAGTGGGAAGGAAGGGCTCAGCCAATCATAGGAAAGTAGGTCAGGTGGGGGGAAATAACAGCCAATCAGAGGAAAGTAGGGAGGGGTGGGTGGGGGGAAAAAAACAGCCAATCAGAGAGCAGGAGGCGTGGTCACGTGACCTGTCTCGGCCATCAGAGCGTGATTTTTCGGGTCCACCACACTACTGGCCCATCTGCAAAATCTGCACGTAATAGAAAAAATTATTCTGAGGATAAATTTTTAAGTTATAATTATAATTAATAAGATGTTTACAGGTAGGCCTACTAGTTTAAAAAAGGCCTATCAATTAAACTTGAAACCACCTCGGTGGAGCAGTTAGCTAACGTGCTAGTTTCGTGTTGAGATAGACTTCCGAGGATGGGGAGATCGAGGTTCGAATCTCACTCAGGTTAATGGAGCGGTTTTTCCTTAATGGTTTTCCACTCTTACTCCACGCAGATGCGGTTCACTTCCTCTATATTCAACCTTCCCAATTCCTAACCCATTAAAGGGAATTAGTGCTTAAGCGTATCCAGGGTAACCCGAGAGTGTAGTAAGACGCTGTGCTAAGTATTATTAATTAAAATTGAGTAAATAACCTACTAGAGGAATATTTTTTGTATGCTTCAAAAAAAAAAATGCCCAAATTAATATAAAAAATCCCCCAAACAAAGAAAATAAAATATCCCTATCGATAGATGATTTTTTATAAGGGTAGGTGCTTATTTATTTAAGTACTTACTTACATGGGGCTAATTATCGACTATTTAAGTAGGCTACACAACTTACGTACTTTTAAAAAATAACTCAAACACCAAAACCCAAGCCTCAGATGCAAATCCCAGACTTAAAATTAAAAGAATATGGTTTCATCAGGAAATCAAACCTTGGATAAATGGCCCTATGGGTCAAACACACAAACTGATTATTCCTGCTTTAATTATTGGTAAATAATAAGTAGCCTTTAGCTATTCTTCCTGATAAGGGCAAAAATTACATATAGGGGCTCTTTTTATACTGGAACTATGCATCAATTCGAGCAATTGATTTACAGAACGCTTTCCCTTAAATGAGACAAATTTCCTGGTTGTGTGATACTTTTGTAGCTTAAAATAACAAAACCCATCAATCTTAACCTATCCTTGAGCGAGGGATATAAAAAATAATAGAATATGTCAGCCTTGCCCACAGAGAAGGAAAGAACATAGACACAGCCGCTAGGTTAAATGTGTTGCATCCTTTTCGAGGCTTTACGCCTTCAACGTTGGGATGCTAGGTGCGATCAAAAGTGACTACAGCGCAAACAAGTGAGCATTTTTTTCAACGATTCATTCAAACTCAAAAGTAATAGAAGGCAGATACAAAATATGAGCTCCTCGAGTTAACCTTTCGGCTGGCCTCAAACCCAACAAGCTGCAGTTAGCTGCGGGCCCCCCTCCGTTTCTACACCCCCACCAACGTCCCTAAGTAAAATAAACCTTTCCACACAAATAAGTTTACTCTGACTGCACATTAGAAAGAAAACTTGAAACACAATGGACTTTTTTTTTTAACCAAGGGAGCCCTGAGAAGAACAGCGACGTCTAGAAATGTCAATTTATTTAAGAAGTGGTTAAATATTCTTAACATTGTTTTCACCAAAATGAGGGTGAACGTTTCGACCAGTTAAATGATTTAAATTTTAACTATAAAGTGTTTTTTAAATGTGGATATATTTTATAGAACGTTAAAAAAAAAACCAAATTGTGCCCTATCAAAACATATTTTTTTGATAGAGGAAGGCTAGATACCATACCCCCGGGGCCACCAATGCGGGGTTATAATGCTATTATGCTATGTTTTTAAAATCATTAGTGTATACTAAAATAATTTAAAACTGGATTTTACCGCGTAAATAAAATTCCCACACCCAAGAAATTTTAAAGTTAAAACAAAAATATAGTATAGTTTTAAAAGTTCAAGGGTTTCTGCTATTAAAATTTATAGTAAACACTAAAGTTAAATCATTGTATTTTTGTTGAATACAGGGATGCAGCCGGGATATAAATAAAAAGGGCTTTTCAGACAAAGGGGCCGGGTCAGCATGTCTCGGGCCCGTTTATTTGTGAATCCTGCCCAATCATTGACTTGAAGGGGGTTTGTCTGTTAAAAAAACGTTAAACAGTTCGGAATTTTAAAATTAGTCTTTTAAATGGGCCCACTGGTATAAAAAATTTATATAAGCCCCTCCCCTCCCCCCAGGGTCCCCGTATCTCTGAAACGTTTCTAAAACAGTAAAAAATTTTTCATCAAAAAAACAAAACAGAATAGTTATCTTCAAAAATTTGTTTAAAATAACCAAATTAAAAAAGCTAATTAAAAAATTTAAAAATCCTGCTTCAGGTGCATTGGGACTCCCCCTGCACCTTTGAAAAAAATTCAGATCCTGTGTGTTTTAGATTGACGGGGCCCGCCCCACAAACATTCTTTTTTATATAGAAATATAAGAGCTTTTGGGGGCTTAAAAATAGGGTTTTAAAGGCATCTGTCCTTTAAAGTTTTCAGTCACTTTTCAGGAAACCGATTGTAGGCCAATAAATATTATTTTGATACTGAGTACAAAATAAATGGGTTCTAAAAAATGCTTTCCTATTTACTATTAAATATTTTTTATTGAATAATGGTTTTTTAAAAAGGAACTAATGATTTTTATTTTTTTTAATTTTAACGTTATTTTATCACACAATTTAAGATTAAATAATTTTTTATTTTACCGTTCGAACTTTTTAAAAATCTATCTGGGATTTTCATACAAAAAAACGGAAATTTCACAGTAAACTCTGCATAATAGATTAAAAAGTTTTCCAACATGGATCCTATTATTATTATTACACCGCGTCTTCCCCACCTTCGGTTTTTTACAAATTACCTAATGTGTAATGGGGAGGGGTGATGGTGGAAAGAAATGGAGGACCACAGTTTTTAACGTGGGATCCAAACCACGGGGAGGCCTGGCATCCTCCATCACAAGTTTGATTAAAACACTTTTGTCGGGTGAAGGGAAGGGGTTTTGGGAATCAGATAAAACCCGTGCCTGGACCGAGAATTGGACCCCGGACCCCCAACACAAAGCTGAACCTTACCTTTAGACCACCCGGTTACCCAAATGGGAAATTGACATGTTATCAATTTTTTTATAAAGCATATCCAATAAAAGGGATGATGACTTTGGGGAAATTTAAATCCCCTACAGTTTTTTTCACACCATACCTAGAAACATTTATTGACAATTTCCCAGTTCAACACAAAAAGGTTTTTTTCAGATAATGTTAGGAAAGGCATTGAAAAAAAAGGTTTAAATACCCTCAATGGCTTAAGCAATGCAAAAAGCATAAACATTTGCACAAAACCCCCTCCTTTTAAAGTTAGAATCCCCAATCACTTGCTATGGACGAAAGGAAATATTTAATCTTTGGGGAAAAAGAGCAGAAAAAAAGGAACTATTACCCAAAAACTGATCCGTTTAGTGAAATTGGAGAGTTGGGACTTGTGACTTTAACTGAATTTTTATCCCAATTTAATTAAAAATTAACTGTGTTTTGACAATTTTATAAATCTAGACTCTTGTCTCAAAAGTAATATTTTTTAGCATGTTCCTTTTTGAAACGTTGACATAATGTAAGGATTTATAAATATTTTTAATGTTGAATAGTGGTGTTTGTTTAGAAAACAAAACAGCTGTTTTGCTTAAGCTTTAGGTTAACAATTTTGGCTTTTAAATAGTAGGTTTTGATTAGGGGTATGTTTCAATAAAATATTTGAGTTGTTAAAGTGTGTAAAAGATCAAATATGTACCGGTATCTAACTAAATACTCCATAAGACTAAAAACTATAGTTGATAGGTTAAAAAATAAATACAATATTCAAATAATGGGGCATTATGACTGTATAAACTAAAAACTTACAAAAGTGGTCAATGTAATATCTAGAATTTTTGCTTCTTAAATTGTAATTTTTTTTTACTCCATAGTGAGCTTTTAGTTGAAGGTAATTTTAAGAATGTCTAGGAATGTGCTTGCACCATTGAAGCATATATAGGCCTATATACTATGACTTGTGCTCTCTTTTACGTAAATAGAAATTTTTACTTTCTCCGACACCTGAAAAGAAAAGTACTTTGCTCGTAAAAAAAAGTCAAATTTTGATAACTATCAACTCCCTGAAACCGAAAATGTATTTTTTTTTGCAATGCCATCTACCTGTGTGTCTATATCTAGGCCAAGAGTAGACACCTTTTTAACTGATCAGGCTAAAACTTAGTATAGTATTTTGGTTTATACAAGGTTCCCCAGAGGAGTTTTTGGAATTAGATATCTTACCCTAAAATTGAGGGTAGCTTACTTATTGTAAAAAAGAGAGAAAACAAGCTATCTAGAAATCCACTGTAACGATTTTTTTTAAACTTCATATCTGGGCTTTGTTTATCATTATAAACAAATGGCCTTTTAATCATCCCATGATCATAATTTTAAGTATAATTTACATAAGCAGATATTGCCAATTTTAATCATATCTTTGAAAGTATTTGAGATACGAAATAACTCATTATTGTAAGGTTGGAACAAAATTAAAATTAAAAAAAAATTTTTACTTGAAATATATTTTAAAATCAATAGAGGGCTCTCCATAATTTACTTAAGGATTTTTTCCCCATTATTTTGACCCCCCTTCCCCCCAATTCTCCCTATTAGGGGATCGTAAGATTTTTCGTTCCACCCTTTCCCCTTACCGATCTTGCGTAATTTTCTTACGTTTTTGGTAAATTATATTATTAAATAGACAAAAGGATTGGTAATGTGAAATTAAGAATACCTATATAAGTAAAATTAGGTGTAACACATAAAAAATAAATGTCATTTTATAATTATGTATAGCTTTGTACGTCCTTTAGGCTATGCTTCAGAGCCATCTGTCATCGCTAGGCACAAACTTTTTGAACGCGCGTTTGTAGAAGTGTTTTTTTTAGATTTGTTCACCACAAACATTGATAAAATCCTTAGTTAAGATGGAGTCTGCCCATCCCCACAAAAAAGAAAGAAATTTATGACTATCCCTA
Organism: Timema cristinae; assembly: GCA_039000515.1. Taxonomy (NCBI): domain Eukaryota; kingdom Metazoa; phylum Arthropoda; class Insecta; order Phasmatodea; family Timematidae; genus Timema; species Timema cristinae. The sequence goes on from JBCFYV010000653.1 coordinate 27,230, forward strand.
CCCCAAAAAAACCTTTTTCGTAATTCTTGAATGGTCCCTAGCTTCCGAGCAAATAATTTTTTTTTTTAAATTGAGGTCTCGGAAAAGGGGAGTTAAATTATTATGCTTTTGATGAAAAATATGGAAATCTGTTAACTATGAATAATGAACAATACTTTCTTTCATTATGCCTCTTTGTGGAATGTGATGAGCTTTTTTTCATCAATTTCTGCGAAAATGTATATTATCTGATTTCACAAATATTACGAGATTTAAGTAAATGTTTCCTTTTTTTAGACAAAGGAAAGAGAAAGTCTCTGTGGTGCACCATAACCGTTTATTTTTGAGGCAAGTTATTAGCCTCAATAATATGTACAAAAAGTTAATATTACCCAAAATTATAAACTTTTTTGTAGTTTCATCTTTACAAAAACATTATTTCTCACTTGGGTGGATACCAAAACTGGTATCATAGAATAATCAACTATTGAAAACATTTATCTACAGTTAATTTCAAACAAATCGTCCATTTCAACTGCAATTTAAAATACTTTATCTAAATATTAGAAGTATAAAGCACAGTTATGAGGTTTATTATGTTTTTCTTCTAATATTAAACTAAATTTTAAATTTTAATTATATCAACACGAGTGTGGATATATGGGTATGAGACGGTATTGCTTAAAATTCCAAACTACAGGGCCAATTTTAGCCTGTAGAGACAATAAATGAGGTGGGGATTTGGGTGGTTTTGTTAAAGAGCTTAATGGTTTCAAACATGAACATTTGAAATTTTTAGTAAAAGTTCCTTTTTGGCTCTAAACCAGAGATAGAATCGAATTTTTGTGAAATTAAATCAACCTGTAAGAGATGAAAATGGGGGTTCAAAATTTTTTCAAAATACACAGACCGTGCTTTTTTTTTTTAAATAGTAGACATAGAGCCGTGAAATTAAAATGAATGTTTCTTATAGAATCGGGTGAGAAATCTTTGGGGTTTTTTCAAATTTATTTGCCTAAAGGGGTCTAAAGGGGAAAAAATGGGCAGTAATTCTATGTCCTCCAATTTAGATGAAATTTGATATGTGGGGGTTTATCGGGTCGCAGAATTTACTAATAAAAATTAATTTAAGTAAGGCATCCACACGATGGTTCCCAAAGGGTGCGTTGATAAAAAAGTGTGTTAAAGACTACAAAAAACTAATATAAATACATACTTTCTAGGGTATAGAAGATTGACATTTTTCAGACAAACCAATGGGATCACCCCAAATAATTATAAAGGTAAGAACATTTTTGTTTAATGAGTGGACCCTGGGACATAGGGAAGGAGATATAAACCAAATAAAAAATTTTTATGTGTGCTAGCCAATTTAAATTTGACAGTCGTTTAGGAGGACAACTCCAAATAACCAAAAAAGTCTTAAAAATGTATATTTCTAAATGATAGTTAAAAAAAATGAGTTTAAAATATTTCAAAACTAATAGAAATAACTAATTCCCCAATGTGGTGGAAAGTTGAAATGTATAAGTAAAGTAAAGGGACATGTCAAATTAGTATAAGTCTGTACATTTTAATTTTAAATGGGACCCCGGGGAAATAGGTATGTTGAGGGAGTATGGGGTTATAAAAACAAAAACAACTTTTAGCTGCGATAGAATATTTAAATTTGATAAGTAGGTAAAAATGACCTTTAAAAAAAAAACCAAATAAATTTTAATATTTGAAATTTCTAATGGGAGTTGAAGAAATGTTATGGGTAAGGGGCGGGCTCATAATTTACAAAAAAATAATACATTCAACTACTTCTCTGTGGGGTAGAGCTTAGTTTCGTTAGATTATTCAAAATAATCAAAACAATATAAAACATTTTAAATTTTAAATTTAAACTATGAGAAATGGGGGAAGGGTGGAAGCACAACTAGAAATAACTTTTGAGACGAGGTTAAAAATTAAAATTTAAAAGACGGGTAGAAATGAAACTCCAGATATCCAAATGAATATTATAATTTAAAAATTCTCAAAGTGGATGGTAAAGTGGGTTGATTGGTTAAAAAACTTACAAAACTATTAGAAAAAACCTTTTCTCAGTGTGGTATAAAACTAAAATTCTGTATATAGCCAAAGATACCACCCCAAATAACTATAAAGTCCAAACATTTTAAAGTTTATAATTGGGAGTCCAGGACAAAAAGGGGAGTTTATAAAAAACAATAAGTATGGTAGAGAGTCTCAATTTTGCATGTTGTAGAATTTACGGCTTTAGCTTACCAAATAAGTCTTAAATTTGAGATTTTGAAGTGTGGTTTATAGAAATGGGGGGGGGAAGCTAGAATTTTCAAAACCATGGATAAACTACTTTTATGTGTTGTATAAAACTAAAATTCGCCAAGCAAAGATAGGGACCACCCAAATTAACTATAACGTCTGAAAATTTTAAATTTCAAAATGAGACGACAGGAAATAGGAAGAAGAGGGTGAGGGAGAGGTTAGGGGGTGTACATATAGGAGGTAGAAAATTTAAATTTGTCAAGAATTTAGAGGGATAACTTCAAATAACCACAAACGCATTTTAAATATTAGTTATTTCCCAAGGAGGCTGGTGATATAGGGGGTCTCAAATTTTTTAAACTAAAAGACTAAACTACTCCTAAAAGTGTTAGATAATTGAAATTAGTCAGGCGGTTTGAAGACCAACTCAAAAGTATCAAGGCCTGACTTTTTAATTTAAAAATGAAGGCACGGAAATAGGGAGGGAGGTCCCCCCAAAATATTTACAAAGCTATTTAAATGCAGTTTTTGTAGATATAAAAGCTTGAAATGTTTGCCATGCAATTTAATAAAAAACAGGTTTGTGTCGCTAGACAGGGGTACATTGTTCACGTTAAAAATTCATTTTTAAAAAGTTTCTCATCTAATGCTGCTATGCTCATGACAGATATTCAACAAATGTTGATATCACCAAGTGAAGGAAATTAAACTATATATTAATACTGGAGCTATATTTATTTATTTTGGCCAAAAAATATTTTGATAAAAAACTGCAAAAAAATTGGCATTTTCTCGCGTTTCCTACACTCTTGGACAAATGGAACTTCAAAAGTGAAGCTCAGGAAACGATAAGCGCTTAAAATGTATACAACCAAAATAGAACATTCTTTACGATGTGGTTAGGATGCCATTTGTTAGCCAAGTAAAATATCATAAAAGATAACCAAATAAGTCTTAAAATTTCAAAAATTTGAATTGTGGAAGCTAAGGGAGGTGAAGAGTATAGAGGGGTTTGGAAATGATGAGACAAATTGGGCCCTATTTCCAAAGAAAATATACTTTTAAGCATGAAAGAACATTTAAATTTGCCAATTTGATAAAAGGACCATCCCACAAGCCATAAAAGTTAGAAAATTTGGAATTAAAAAATTTGCGCTGGGAAATGGGAGGGGCCTCTAAAATTCCTAAACTCGATATGTTTTCCCAAATGAGGATACACTTTATACTAATTAAATCTCCTCATCTCTAACACAATAGCGTAATTAGTAGTACATACGCGATTTAAAACGAACGAGTATTAAGGCACGGTGGTAACAACACCAACGAAGGATTTTTCGGTTGGGAGCAAAAAAAAAAGTCACATTCAAGCAGTTTATATTCTTGGTCCCAGTTCAGTGTGCGGTAACAAAAACTTAGAAGTAGCTAATATAGAGACATCGCTCCAGTACCTTGCTACAGGGCAAAGTACCGGTACAGGCAGTCCCGTTATACGCGCCCACTTTACGCGATTTCACGTCTACGCGGTTAAAAAAAAAAAAAAGTTCCTTGAAAGTTTTTGTATTTGAGCTAAGTTGCGCCAAAGACGTGACTCAAGTTGGCCCGCCACATTGCTGAAATATTTTTTTGTCTAATCGTTTGTCCTTCATTTTTGTGTTGTTGTCAAGTTATTTAAAAAAGTCGCATTAACGCAAGGAACTTCAAGTGCGAAAACTAAAAACGTGCGAGAAATGCTCTTACATTGGAGATTAAATTGGAAGTTTTAAAACGTATCAATAAAGGCGAACGTTTTTGCCGATATTCAGTGAGTAATGGGTCTTCCAAAGTCGTCTATAAGAACGATCCGATCGAACGCAGACACAATTCGTAAAAATGTTGAATCTAGTATGAATTTAAGTGTCGCAAGAGTAGCTACATTGAGATCATATGCAATGGAAAAAAATGGAAAAGCTTTTGTCTACCTGGATTGAACACCACAGCCAGCGGAATGCGCCCATTTCTATGGCAATCATTCAAGAAAAAGCTAAAAATTCTTTATGCAGAATTAACTCAAGATAATGAAAATCCACTAACATTTAACGCTATTAGAGGTTAGTTCAACCCCTTTAAGGCTCACCAAAAAACTTTTCCAGATTAAAAGTTATGGACGAGATTGCTTCTGCAGATAATGAAGGAGATGATGAATTCATAGAAACTACATTTAAAAATGTATTCCAGAAGGTGGTTTTATTGGGAAAAACAAGTTTTTAATTTAGACGAGACTGACCTATTTTTGGAAAAGAATGCCCAAACAAAACTTTTGTTTCTATTGAAGAGTAATATTCCCTGGTTTTAAAGATGCTAAAGACTGTTGCATATTGCCATTTTTTTTGGGGGAACGCCTTCGGCGATTGCAAATTAAAACCAGTTATGATTTATAGCTCCCGAAAACCCCCGAGAACTTAAAGGTTGCGATAAAAGTAAACTGCCAGTAGTTTGGAAATCTAGTAAGAAAGGTGGATGACAGGGAAAAAAAATTTACGTTTATTTTTCACAACATCTTCAAGATGGACAAAACGCTACTGTGAAAAGAAAAACATTGAGTTTAAGGTTTTGATTCTTGTGGATAATGTGTCGAGCCATCCCCAGAAATATGCGAGGGGAATGAAAACATTAAGGTTGTGTTTCTTCCCCCCAAAAACTTCGTCCCTTTTTGCAACCTATGGGCCACGGCGTAATTTCAGTGTTCAAAGCCAAACATTAAGGAGACACTCTCACAACTCATAAATTCATGTGATGCTAATGACTAGCTCTCAATTTAAAAATTTCCAGAAACAGTTCAGCATTAAGATGGCTATTGAAATCATAGATAAATGTTTGGAAGGACTGACACTTCACCGTAAGAACGGAGTGTGGAATAAACTATGGCCTAAGGTTACGATGGACTCAATCAAACAACAGTGAAGAAATTGACGGAATCTCTCAAACGACCAAAGAAATAGTGAACTTGATTCACCAAGTTGGATTCACTGATGTTGACGAGGAAGATGTTTCTGCGCTTCTACAGACACAAGAAGAAGATGATCTGAGCAACGAGGACTTGCTGTCCATGGAAGATGAAAATTTTGTAGAAGTGTTCGAGGGAAAATGAAAGAACCTAAATGTGTTAAAGTGTTAACGGTAAAGGGATGTCAGAGGCTTTTCCCAAATGACCAATAATGCCTTAAGCACTTTGAAAACAATGATCCTGATGAAACAAGAAGTGGAAAAGACAAAAGAAAGGGTTGAACATGTTATAAAGTGCTACCCTGAACTATATAACTTGAAGGTGACCTGGCGGTCTAGGGGTAAGGTGTCGGACTTCTACGCTGGGGGCCGGGGTTCAATCCTCGGCCCGCACAGATTTATCTGATTACCAAACCCTTCCTTCACCTCTGACAAGCCCTCTTGGAATGTAGGGAATGCCAGACCTCCACCGTGGTTCGGATTCCACGTTAAACTGTAGGTCACTCCATTTCATCTCACAATCACCCTACCATTACACATTAGCGTAAGTGAGTATAACCGAAGGGTAGTAAGACGCGGTGTTAATAATAATAAATAATAATAATAATAAAATTAATATATAACTCGAAGTTAAAATACTCAACTTAACTGTCCATAAAAAAAATTTTTCACAAAACAAGTGTTGTGTCAAAATGAACAGGAAACAAGCTCTTCTGTCTACAGAAAATGCGGCCACGAGTAATAATCTTAAAGGTAGTAAAAAACTGAATTTCTTTAATACATGTGTATAAACTAATATTTTACAGTAATTTAATTTGTAAAAAAAAATACTGTACTATAGGTATAGCGTGTATAGCGTTTTTTTTTTTTATAATCTCTTATGTACTTTATTTAACATAATAAATCCTATGTACTACGATTTGGTTTGTGTATTTGCAATATAAAAAATAATTTGAAAAACAAAACCGCTTTTTTTTAATTACTAAAACCCTTTTTAACTATACAGTTGTAAGCCTACTTGTCAATATCAATACTACAAATGTATGACGTTCTTTTGCCGCTATCGCGCTAGGCAAAAAAATAGTCCCCTTACCCGTTTTCGCTTTAGTGGCACTTAGCCGAACGCATTTACCGCTTATAACGGGGACCCCTTCTGGTCAAGGCTAAAAAAAACGTTCATGAAAAAAAACAGTGTGACAGAAAATGTGTGTTTGCTTAAAAAAATAATTTACAATCCAACCCCAATGCCATTAATGTCCTTGGTTTTAAAAAAATATTTAAAAAATAGGATAAATTTTAAAAAAATTAGAATAAATTTTTTTATAACCAATTGTTTTTTATACTATTGGGACTTCCATTCAATTTTGTTCGTTGACCTGTTGGTTTAATTAATTAGCTTTTTTAAGTGTTGTATGAAAAATTTAATGCTTGTTAAATAATTTACAATGACATTTTTGCTTTTGAAATAAATTATTACTAAAATGGTTAATTTTATGAAAGAAAAAAGCTTCTATTTAGTTTTTTTTACCCCTTGAATATACCTATTCCTTGTTTTAAGTACCGGTATCCGCCTAACTACAACCCAATTGTTTAAAAAAGATGAAAAATAAAATTTATTTTAAATTTTTAACTTCATGGATTGAAAATTTATAGAATATTTTTTCTGAATAACTATTAAAATTGTAAAAGTGTATTTATTTTAAATTTTAACTAAGTCGGGAAAATCATGAAATACTTTTTTTAGAAATAACGCCCCTCCTCGGGGGCAAATTGGCAAAACGCGTAGTCGTTTTAGCCCCATGGAGGGGGGAATCGAGGTTCGAATCTGGGTGGGTGAACTGGGGGGGGGGGTTTCCTAAATAGTTTTCCCACTCTCCCTCTACCAAATGGGGTTCATTTCCCTCAAATTAACCTTCCAATTTCCCCCAACCACTATCGTAATTAGTCTTAAAGGTTTTATAGCCCGAAGGGTAGTAAGACGCTTTTGCTAAATAATTTAATTAAATAACGGAATTCCCTTTTAACGGTAAATTTAATATTTTTAAGGGTTAAAATACCTATAAAATTAAATTTTAAAGGGGGGTCCTCACTAAAAAGATGTAAGCCCATACAAAACAGAATCAAGTTTAATTTTTAAACGTTTCACCTTTTTAAATTTTTCAAAACGTAATTATAAAAAAGGGTAATAAAATTTAAAAGGCCCCAAAAGAAACGTATTGTATGGAAGTTCCCCCATATAAAAACTCACTTTTGGCAAAAAATTTCCTGTATTTTTGTGAACACAAAGATCATTGGGTTTTCTACACAGAAAACCGTTTTTAAAATAAAGCCAACTTATTTCGTTTCAATTCAGAACAGGCTACTTTCCCTTTTTAATTTTTAATCAACAAACTGCTTTTTCCAGTGTGTATTAAATTTTTTGTTCAAAAAAAATATGGAGTTTAAATAGAACCGTATTTTAGGGTACTATATAATATGCCCTTCCTTTTACACTGAAGGAAACCAACTTAACATTTTTGGCTATTATGGTGTTGTTTATTATAGGCCATAATTAATTTTTAAGGTAGGAGTGAGAAATTTCAGGTAAATTTGGGGGGAATAGCATGTACCTATTTTAAAAAGGTCAAGAACAGCGACAATCACTGGTCTAATTTCTCTCGTGTTATCTACTCGGTTTGGGGGTACTCGGGTTTATAATCTGGGCCGGATGACTGAAGTTGGTTGATTTTCATTCCCCTTCCACATAAATGTGGGACATTTATAAAATTTCCCTTTATTATCCCGGATCCAGGTTTTAAATCGTATGATAACCAAAAGGGATAAGACAAGAGGGAAAAAAAAAAAATTATATTATTTTTCCCTAGCCGTTCCATGACTTTCCCACTTCTAAACTGCAAATAATAAAGGGCTTATATTGATCACGTTTCAGCTCGGGAATGTAAGCAATTTGTATTTTTTTAAAATAAAGTAATGAGTCATCTTCGAAATTTAAAATTTTGTAGTGGCGCTTGTTAGAACGTCGCTAATTTTAACAAAATCAAAACGGGAGAGAAATGTTGGTAAAACAAAATATTTGATGCAGTTAATTATAATTTTAATATTTGAAAAAAAAAAAAAAAATACGTCAAAACCCTCAATTGAAAAAGAAAAACCAACTTTCAATTTTTAACATGCTCAAAATTATAAATTTAAAAAATTATATTTTCCCAAAAAGCTATAACCAGTTGTTAAAACATATTTTAAAAAATCAGCTTGTTAGGCCTACCCCCCAACCAACAGTGTGATGCGCAACAGTGCGGGCCAAATACTTTTTAAAAAAACTAATTTCTTTTTTGGATGTAAAAGTCTGTTGTACAATAATTCCCTGTGCATTGTATTAAATAAGAAAGTGTGCCAAATTTTCAACGATGTTTTAACAAATTAAGAAAGGCCCGGTCACCCAAAATGTGAAAATTTTCATAATCTTAATTCGTAATATCCTGTAAAAACTGGGGGGGGGGACGGGGCAGTTGGCCAAAAAGGCTTTTGGCCCTAAAAATAAAACCAAAAAGTATTTGGCCTAAAAGGCGTTTGGCCAAAAAGGGCGTTTGGCCAAAAGGGCTTTGGCCCTAAAGGCTTTTGGGCCAAAAAGGCGTTTGGCCAAAAGGCTTTGGGCCCAAAAAGGCTTTTTGGCCTAAAAGGCATTTGGCTAAAGTTTTTTCCCCTAAATGTAAATTTAAAAACCCTTGGTTATTTGGGAAAGTAAAAGGTACTGTTAGTTGTTATTGAATATAATAGCAAAAACTGAGGGGTAGTTAAATTTTCTAAAAACTTTGACAATATCCTACATACAATAATCAATAGTTCACAAAAACTTATACCTTTTTTTTTTTTTAAATTTTCGATTTATTTTTTTGTTAATATATCTCACGGTTAAATTTAACGAAAAACAATAAGAAAATCTTTTCTCCATCGTTTAGCGCGGTAAAATTTATGGAAATTTCAAATTATGGGATTTTTGAAACTTATTCGAAAGGCAAAATGAAAGTGGAAACCAATATTCAACCCCCCCCACTTTAAATTTTCTGAAGTGAGCCCGATTTTCGTTTAGCTCTACTAAATTTATATGAACATTTTTTTTTATCTATTGTATTAATAATTAATTATAATATAGTGAGCTTTTAAATAAATTTTGCCAAAAATATTAAATGGTCATATAATATTTTTATTTAATATATATATATATATAAATTATATATATATAAATTAATATTAAATTAAATTAAGGTTTATTTAAAATATTTTTAATAATAAACCATTTTAAAAATTATATTTTATATAAAAAAAAATTTGGTTTTGATAGATCCTTAACTTATTATTTTTGTTAAATTTATAACTATTTTTTAAAAAAATTAGTCAGTTATTTTTTTCAAACGTGTAACTATTTTTTTTACGGGATAATTAAAAAAAAGGGCTATGTTAACACAATAGGCCCTTTGTTTAAAAACTATATCTAATTTCCCTCAAAATTTGAAAAAGCTTTCGGGGAATTTTTTAACTTGTGAAAAAAAAAAAAAGTTTTTATGAATTTCGTGGCCTTTTTTTTGTTTCATAAAGTAAAAAAATACAAAATGGGTAGCCTTTACGGGTGAAACCCCTGGGGAAAGAAAAAGTCGATGAAACAAGGGGACCCCGAAAAGCCAATGGCTAAAACAGAGGCCAGAGGGTAATTGACGACTTTTTTGGGGTAAAAATATCTCACCGCTAGGATGCTTGTGTTTCCCCCCTTTCCAAAAAAGGACACTCTTATACCCTGAGGCAAACAGACGTGCCCCAAGTTGGCCCGCCACTATGCCAAAAAAAAATTTTTTTTTTGTCAATCTTTGTGCTTATTTATGTCATATGTGCCCGAAATGAACATTTGGTTTTTAAACGGCCACTTTAGAAAATTTTTTTAATGTGGGGGGCCAACTTAGCAAAGTAGCCCCCACATATTGAAAAACAAACATAACAAATTTATTTAAGTCAATCCATTGTTTTCCATTTGTGCTATATGTCCCCGAAAAAAAACATTTGTGCTTTAAAATTAGAAAATCTAGAGAGTTTTTTAAATTGGGGCTAACTTGAACCCCCCCTATACATAAACTGTGAAAAATAAGTTCAAGCGGGGCCGCCACATTTTTAAATATCAATGTAAAAAAATTCTGTATCAAATTTTTTTTCTTTTTTGTCATATGTGTCCAAAAAATTTAAAACGTTAGGGCTGTGATCTAGGTCTTTTGATAACTTTAATGAAGGCATCAACAGAGCTAAAGCTAGACCCCCAAACATTCTGTTTTCTAGATTTTTAAATTTTAGCGCAAATTTCTAATTTTTGGGCACATATAAACAAAATATCATTTTTGGGCAAATAGACAAACTAAAAACAAACAATGGTGGAAAACAAAATTTTTGTTACTTTGATTTTTTAAAAATGTGGCGGGCCGCTTGAATTAAATTTTTCTAGGGGTTGGTAAAAGGAATAAAGTTAGCCCGCCACTTTAAATTTGTTTTTTAAATTTTTCTAATTTTAAAGCAAAAATGTTCATTTTCGGGAATTGAGCACAAAGGGAGACAATGGATTGTTTAAAATAAATTTTGTTAGTTTGTTTTTCAATTTGGTGGGCTAGTTGGCTCAATTTGGCCCCCCAAAAAATATTTTCAAAATTGGCCTTTTCACAGCACAAATTTTTCATGTTCGGGCACATTGGCACAATAGAGCAAAAACGATTAGAAAAAAAAGTTTTTTTTTTTGAAATGTGGCGGGAAAAATTGATTAGTGGCAAACAGGTAATCTTTTTCTCTTTTTCCCCGTGCACTCCAAGAGATTTTGAAGAGTGGGTTTAGGCAGCGCCTTTCCCCCCTCCATTCCTAAAAAATACCCAAAAAGATTTAAATAAACATAAAAAAAATTCATTGTTCCCCGCAACTTTTTTTTGGTTCTTTACAAACCCCATAACATAATTTTTTTTTGATTTTCACGAGTTTTTTGGGGGGAAAATTTTCTTGCTTACCCTTTGCTTTTTTAAAAATTAAATAATGTATTGATTTGTATATTTTTGGAAAAGTTTAGTGATATTAATTTTTTAAATATTATTTATTTTCATTTTTAAAAAAAGATTTTTACTAAAAAAATAATGAACGGGACAAAAAGTGCATACCGCCCCTGCTCAATTAACGGTTACTTAAGGAAATTTTTCCTAAATGGTTTCCCCTTTTTTACACGAAAACGGGGGTACTTCTCATAATTTTATCTTCCTCTCCCAAATTCTAATTGCATTAAATGTGGAAACATTGATGGCGTGAAGATAAATGAAAAAAACAAATACTAAGTTCCCTTTTTTACTTGAAAAACAATTTTAGACAGTGAAAATACCATATTAAAAATATAAAAAATGAATTTTTTGTAAAATTTATATTCTTTTAAAACTTTATTTAAATTTTTAAATAAAACATATTATTATATTGACTTAATAATATAAATGGAAGACTCTTTAACAAAAGCTCAAAAAGTTTCATTATTAACATTATTTATAATCAAAAACCTTTTTTAAAAAGGGGTTTTTTAACAAAAAAGTTAGTCCCCTTTTAAATTAAATAAAAGCTAAGGTTTAACTTTGATTTTTTCCTTTGACGAGAAAAAGGGATTATAAGTTCATGAAAACCTTTTAATAACTTCATATTTTATAAATTAATTAACTATGATAAAATGACCTCTCACAAAGGTTTACTTAAACCAGGGCCCACTCAATGGGTGGAGAAAAGGGGCACCTTCCCCCAAAAACCCCTTAAAAATTTCAATAAAAAATAAATTTTTTTACTTTAAAACTAAAAATTAGACACAAAAGATGAGTCGTATAATAGGCCCCTTTTTAAGACGGGTTTTTAAGACTTTATATTAAAAACACAAATTTTAAAAAGTGCCATTTATTTTCTATTTGAAAAAAGCACAACTAGTAGTTCCCTAATTGTATAAAAGAAAATGTTATAACTATGCCCCACTGGAAAATTATTCGCTTTGTTTTTAAAGTTTTAACACAGATATGGGTTATTAACCGAGGACCTCGCTTATAGAGACTTCACTCGCACCCCACCCAATTTGGGTTTTAAAATTAATACTAAGATTCGAACTGCAAAGCTACCAAGGTGTTATTCAAGGCTTAAACATATTTGACCTAGACCGGGGTTCCACATTTTAGACGGGGAGCCTTTGTCCCAGAAAAAAGAATCCCCAAAAATTTCAAAAAAATTTTCACTAGTATTTAAATTCAATAAATACTTTTAAAATCTCAAAGTCTTTTATTTTTTAATACAAATGAATATAAAAAAAGAACTACACTACCCCCGCCCCCGCGTCACTAAAAAAAAATTATTTTTTGGTGCGATGTTTATGAGCCAGGTAGCTTACAGCGTTAATACAACGTACCGTTTTTTATTTTTTTTACGAGGTTAATTTTTTCAGTAATATAAATTATTTTTAAAAAACCAAAACCGATAAATGTTGATTTCAATACCCCCAAACCCCTTTATCTCATTTTGGTAGGTTTTTGTATACTGAGCTAAATTTTGGGGGTTCGATTCCCAAATGCCCCAAAAAAGTATCATTTTTGACTGTGCTTTTCCCCTTTCACAATAGGAATTCACTGTCAGGGAGGGTTTGTTTTTTTCTAATTTATTTAGTTTGTCGACCGGGGAAAAAACTAATTTTTTCGGTGTTCTGTCAAGTTTTTTGGTATCCCCCTTTTAGCGTAAAACGGGGAAAGGGGAAGGGTTGATAGGGGGGGGTATTCCCCAATTTTTCCCCCCTCGAAAGTGCCTTCTCCGTTTGTTAAACTTCCCTCGTATATTTGAATTTAAAGCGGAAAGGGTTTGCAAAAATTCAAAAGATTCTAAAAAAAAATTATTATTATTTCTAAATGTTAAGGAGACCCAAATGCTTTTAGGGGGCATTCCTTTTTCAATTTTTTCCATGGTTTTGGAGTAAATCACCTAAAAACCCCTTAAAAATATGTTTTTAAAAACTACCTCCCCCAACACTAATAAAGCTTCCCCCGATACTCTTGTAGTCATCAAAATACTTTTTTTTTCCTTTTTGACTTTTACCCGTTTGAGTTTTAACATAATCAATTTACCCTAATAAACCAGAATGAGGAATGTTACATTTTAGATTAAAATGCCCCTACATTTGCGTAATTGAGGGGGGTATCATTTTGGGGAAAAATTACCTTGTTACACCGGTGGGATTTGAATTTCAATCTTTGGGGACAACTTTTTTTTCCAACTGAGGGGGGGGGTGGGGGATATGGTGGAGGACACAAAATTATCCCAAATTTTGAGGGGGGCATATATTATTACCAACTTAAAACATATAGTAGTGATTAATATTACCCTTTAAATATATAGTTTGCACACTCATTTTAATTAATAAAATTCAAGACTTTCACTATACTACAAATTGGTTTATGAATAGGCCACTTACAAAGGGTTTTTAAAATTTATATTGAAAATTTAACACAAATTTTAAAAGGAAAACCCTTACGTCCCAAATCCTTAATTTTTCTTTAAACTTCGACTTTTACTTTTGTTCATTACTCATAAACTATTTCTTGTAAAAAAATATTTAGGGTCAAACAGCACGTGATTTATTAAAATTTAGAAATAATGTTTCAAAGTATGTTTTAAAGGGCACGGATCATAAAACTAATCCCCTTGCAGGGGGAGTTTTTCTTTTCCAGACTACTGTCCCTTTAATAAAGCAAGATCGTTTTGGATATAAGGTTAAAAAATGCATTGTAAAAAATCTTGCATTTAAAGTAAACATTTTAAAACAAAAAATTAAATTACTAAAAGGGGGACTTTTCCAAAAAAGAAAAAATAATGGGGTGACATTTTCCCCGCATGAAATCACTTACTATTTGTTTCGAAATCTAATACAAGCTAATTCACGGGTGAAAATTTTTTTTCCCCCTTGGATAACTTTTTCGGAGACTCACAAAAAGGGCATTTTAATTGGCTTTTTAAAGGAATTTTACAGCAGTTAGGGCTGAAGGTCTTGTTCAATTCATTAGGTAAAAAAATGTTCTGACAAAAAAATAAAATCTTTTTTTTCCCATTCGTTCAGAAGGGAATAATCTTCATTGACCAAATTTTAGGGAAGTCTTGGGTATAACACCAACCTTATTTTTTTTGCATACGGCAACGATCAACGCTTACCGGCATTTTTTTAGTATCTAGACATTTTCGAAACCCCTTCCGCTAAAAAAGAAAGCTTCAAAAACATACAAACATTTCTATTAAACATTGATTTTGGAAGATACTTGACAAAAAAAAGAAGTTAAAAACGAGCGAAACCCCCTCGGGCGTAGAAGCAAACGCGCTAGTCGTGTTGAGCTCAACTTGAGGATGGGGAGTCGGGGTTTGAATCTCGGGGGTGAAGGGGGGTGGTTTTCCTAAAGGGTTTTTCCACTCTCCCTCCACGCAAATGCGGGTTCATTCCCAAAATTTAACCTTTCCCCAATTCCTAACCATTAGCGAAATTAGTACTTAGCTTTAAAAACCCGAACGGGTAGTAAGACGTGGGCGAATAAAAATTTTAAAAAAAAGTGTGACTCCGTCACATGACCCGACAGAAGCAAGTTGGCTAGTTCACAGCAGACTTACAGCAGCGCTGGGGTTTTTAGGGTAGACTGAATGCTGGCGGTAAAGTGAACGAGCCTTCCCACAATCTGTCCTTAGATAAAAAGGCCCAATAAAGATGACAAAAAACCCTTAAAATTTGAAATTTTCAGGGGTTGAGAAATTGCAGGAGGAAGGGGAGTTGAAGCAACATTTCAAAAACAATATATTTAATTACTTCCTGTATTGTAAAAATTTTAAATGTTTTAATTAGGGGGGAAACAATACAAATAGACTTTACATAATAATAAAATAATAATAATTTTTTTTATTATTATTATTATTTTTTAAAATTGATTCTGAGAAATAGTAGTGAGGAGTATAATAAAAAAAAAAACTTTTTAGATTAGGAAAAAATAAAATTTTGACAGATAAATAAAGATAAATAAAACCCCAGTAGCCAAAAAAACGTTGGGATCTAAATTTCTAAAGGGGGTTTGGGAATAAGCCCCAAATCTACAAAATTAAAGGAACTACTATCTGTGCATGCTTTAAAAAATTGAATTTTGGCATCCCCGTAAATGCACCCCCCAAATTACAAAAAGTCGATCATTTTAAAAGAAACTCCATGAAATAAAGGGGAGGGGGGGGGGGTTTATAAAAAACCTTTTATCTTATTTTAAAATCGAAATTTGGCTGGCGTAGAAGAACACATAGATAAAAAAAAGTTTTAAAACTTGTTTTTAAAAGGGGAGTTAGAGAAATTATGATTGGGGAGGAAAAGGGAAAAATTTTCAAAAACCAATAAAACAATTACTAACAGAAAAATTTTTGATAAGCTGAGGGCTTATACAGAGTGATTCTTTCAAATTAATTCAGTTAAGTTAGAAAATTTAATATTTTTTTTGGGTGTTATTTCAAAAATTTCCTTGCGTAAGCGACAAATTTTGATGCAAAGACTGCATATAATAAAAAATGATTATTATATTATAAAAAATTTAAAAAATAGATTTTACTTCTTATAGGTAGTGTTTAATTTGTGGCTTCACAAATACAAAGTTTTCGCCTCATACGTGTCTAAAATTTGTTTTTTGGGGAGTTTAGTCAGGGTTCTCAAACTGCGAGGCGCAAAGGGGGATTTCAGATGAGGTGTAAACCCAAAATTTCCCACTTCTTTCGCTTCCTAAATTATGTTGACAAAAAATTTTAATATTTGTTTGGCCTATGAAGAATAAAATTAATTATTATCTTACAAAACCTTTCATTTTTATAAACTTTTTACAAGCCTTATAGAAAATAATTAAATCAATTAAATAATAAAGTCTCATTTTGTATTTTAACTAAAAAAGTTTTTTTTTCAAGAAAAAGGTTTTAAAACAAATTTAATTTTTATTTTCATAAAAGGCTCAAGAGTATAGAGTTTGAAAAAACCCTGGTTTTAGTGATTGCTAAAAAAAAAAATTTCCCCAAACTTAAATGTGAGCGAAGCCGGGGCAAACGATAAGTTAAATGATTTTTAAAAAAAATAAATATTGAAAATTCTTTAGAAAATTAATAACAAATTACTTAGAAAAAAAAGTAAAATATACTTTGTCATTTAAAAAAAAAAAATATATTCAAAATTCAAAATAAAAAAAAATATTAAAATGGTGTGACCACATGTTGGAATTAATAAAAAACGGTACGGTACAAAATTTTTATTTTGGTACAAAGGGTAAAAAAATTTTCTTATTATAGCCCCAGTCTTACTACCCGTTCGGTTAGCACTACGTAATTGAAAAGGGTGGGTGATTGTGAGATGAAATAAAGGCCTAGTTTAAGGGGAATCCGAACCCGGTGGGGCCGGGGACCCCCAATTAACAAGTGGCTAGTCAAAAATTAAAAAAAAAAACCCTTTGGGCAATGTAAAAAAGTTCAACAAAAAATGGACTACAGTATAAGGGAGTCTGCAACCTTGGGAAGTAGTAAATTTAGAAAAACTTAAAATTTTTTTGAAACGGTAGTATATTATTTAACTAAAACACTACAACCTCCCCATTTTTAGCATCCCTAAAATCTTAACAAAATTTTTTCCGAAGACAGAAAACTTTTTTTAAAAAATGGTCAAAAATTAAAACTTTAAATAATCGTTGGCCAAAAAAAGGCTTTGGGCCTAAAAGGCGTTTGGCCAAAATCATTTGGCCTAAAGGCATTTGGAAAAAAGGGTTTTTGGCCAAAAGGCATTTGGCCTAAAGGCTTTTGGCCTAAGGCTTTAGCCTAAAGGCTTTTAGCTAAATTTGGCCCAATGCCTTTTGGGGCCAAATGAGGGTACCTTTTAAACAAATGTTTCCGAAGACAGAAAAAACATTTTTTAATAAATGGTCTAAAAATTAACTTTACAAAAAGACGTTTGGCCTAAAAGGCATTTGGCCCAAAAAGGCTTTGGCCTAAAGTCATTTGGCCAAAAAGGCATTTGGCCTAAAGGATTTGGCCAAAAAGGGCATTGGCTAAAGGCTTTTGGGCCAAAAGGGTTTAGCCTACACTTTGGCCCAAAAAGCCTTTTGGGCCCAAATGAGGGGTCCCCTCGGGTAATTCACAAATTCTTTTGTGAATTCACGTTCGCAAGCCGTGATTCACATTTTTTTTTTTTTTTTTTAGGTTCGCGGATCAAAAACCTCGTGTCGTATGCTTGAAGTTAATGATTCGCGAGACCAAAATTTAGAATAAGGCCCAAAAAAAGTTTGATGTGGAACTAAATAATTTTGATTGGCACAGTAAATAGTTTGACGGAAATAATTATCATCAATGGAAATTTCAAAAAAATGTCCCCAAGGGGCAAAAGGATCTTTAATGGGGCCAAAAGGTGACATGAAACCCGGAATTGACAATAGAAGGAACAAAAAAGTGGGAACAAGACGACGCAAATGCAATTTTACACACTCAGCAATGAAACAACAGATACTTTAGTTGAAAATTTCAACTCGTCAAAGAAATGCTAGAGAAATTAGTCTACTTTGAGCAAAATCAGAAAATGAACAAAATTATTCCCGAACGCTTTAATCAGTACAAAGGGGCCCAAGACCCCTTGTCCTTCCCAAGATGAAAATCTGCGCGACATTGGAGAGAGGTGAAAACTCAGCGTTTATTTAAAATGACTAAAATTTTTGATCTACCCCCAAACTCTAAATTTCAGACAAGTTTGGGTTTTTCCTAGACAGGCTGACAGACAACCCCAAATGAGGCCATTTTTTGGAAAAAAGGGGCCAGTTTACATCAAATGAAAAATGGAAAGTCCATTTTCATCTTCGACAATTTAAAAAGCGATTTTCAAAGTCTAAAAAATCTCCAAAGTTCAAAAAAAAACAAATAATATATCAGGAAAAACCAAAAAACGTGTTAATTGCCAAAGAAGATTCCCACTACGAAAGTGACTCTCGTGCCCCAAAGAAAAAAGAGAAAAAGACAGCAAACACCACAGGCCGCCCCAACAGGGTCATTTCTCAGTTCAGTGAGAGAAAAATGATGTTTGTAATGCAGAAATCCACCAACAAAATTTACTGGTAAGGACAGTGGCGTTCTCAACTGACTAATCGTGTATTATTTTATAGTTCAAAGGACTGTGGACAAGAGTGTTGTGCTTGGAAAAAAAAAGGTTTTCTGTGAAAAGGGAAACTTAAAAAAAAAAAAAAAAAAAAGTCAAGGGAAATTGGGTTCTCAGTCATCCAAGTGTTGTACATTCCTGAACTAAAAAAAGTTTTTACAAAGGTGTAATAACTAAAAAAATTAAAGCCTTTAAAGTAAGTAGATATGCAAAGTTTCGAAACG
Source organism: Timema cristinae (assembly GCA_039000515.1). NCBI lineage: Eukaryota > Metazoa > Arthropoda > Insecta > Phasmatodea > Timematidae > Timema > Timema cristinae. The sequence continues at coordinate 45,899 of JBCFYV010000653.1, forward strand.
TAGCAAGTGCGGTCCGTGAACCAACAATCTGTACAAAATTTATTCGTACAATGATCCCACAAAAAGAGTGGGGCCTTAATTTCACTGCAAAGGTAGTAAAAAATTGTGGCACGAGAGACTGGGGCATAAAAATATGCAAACTCTGCCTGAAATGGCACAAAAGTTTGTTTAAATGTAAATATTAATGACCCTTTACAATTTCTTCAGGGGTCGTGAAGTATGGTAAAAAGCACAAGCTCCGTTTTTTGCCCCTAAGCTGCCAAAGGGCCCAAACCCGGGGAATCATTTACAGTGAGTGTGTGGTCCATGTAACCCACATTTAGGGTTTAAATTTTTTTTATATTTTTAAAGGGTGACGTTCGGGTTTTTTATTTTTTTTTTTTGCCAAAGGGTTTTTATTTTCAAAGACAAAGTGCCAAGAAAAATATAATACTCTATAAATTACATACGACAAGGGACAGAATACGTAATCAGGGAATGAAAGGTATAGTCAAAAAAATGGAATTGGTTTGAAACAACGGGACCTTTTACTCTGGCAAAATGGTAGAGCCAACGTGACTGAAACCATAATGGGGAAAAAAAGGGACGTTCAAAGTTATATGCAAAGGATATGCACTATTTAGGGCAGAGGCAGTAAAAACATTTGTTTTATTTTAAAAAGGATTCAACCCTTCAAGCATCAAAATCGAGCCCTATGAAAGGGGGTGAAAAATGCTTTTTGATTTCACGTCTAAAAACTTAGGAGTGAGGATAATGCGTACCAAAGAAACTGTGAAACAAAATGGCGACAAAGAGCCCGGAACTTATAATATCATGGAAACTAACCAACTATCTTTGCTGGACCAAACACAGGGAAAATTTTCATTTTCAAAAATATGATTTTCAATGAAAAATTTAATTTGTTTTATTCCTCAAAAAAACACGTACCCCGTTTATATAAAACAACTCATTATGATCAAAGAATTCAAAAGGGGGACGTAGGCTCCAACATCCCCCCAAAATAACATGAAGATCTGCACACATTAATTTTAATTTTGAGCTGTGATCAAGTATGTCATCAGGCCTCCCAAAAAGCCATGAAGATTTTCACGACCCAGGAGATGCCAGAAACGTTTCGTTGCAGGGCAGGGACAGATGCAGTATCTCATTCTTGGGAAAAAAGCTTAGTTCAAAATGGGTCTTTTAGAAAAACCACCCGGGGATGAAAACTTTACGATAAAATCAAGGCTTGCACAAAGGGTTTTTCACAGAAAGAAGGGGTCGACTACAGTGACCTATTTTACACACGGTAGATCAATTCGAGTCCTATGGCTATAAAAGCTCACACAGCTATAAAATCATGCAGTTTGATTGAAAACTGCATTTTGGGATGATGAACTCAAGGAATATTACAAGTTTTTTACCAGTGGAAACAAAGTTGACCAAAACTTGTCTTCAAAATTCAAAAAGTTGGTGACCTGGTGGTCTAGGGGTAAAGGGGTTTGGACTTCTATGTGGGGGCCGGGGGTTTAAACTTGGTCCCAGGAAAGATTTATTGATTACCAAAACCCCTTCCCTTTACTCTGACAATACTGTATTAATCACAACTTGTGAATGTGGAAATGCCAGGCCCCCACGGGTTTGGATTCCCCCGTTAAACTGTGTCTCCATTTCATTCACAATCACCTACCTTACAATTAGCATAAATGCGTATAACCCGAAAGGGGGATAAGGCCGGGGCTAATAATAATAATAATAATAAAAAAAATAATAAAATTTAGAAAGTCACTTTAAAATTCCCCCAAAAAAAATCATCACGTTGTTTAAACGAAAAAATTTAAGGGTTTCCTGAAAATGTTTTGGGTCGCCCAAAATACTGAATAAATGTGTTTCGAGGGGTTCAATGAAACAAAGGTTCACTTGCATTATAATTTTTTAAGGCCCCTCATGGGTGAAAAAAAAAGGCACTACAACTAATTTTTGACTAAACTATTAATTTTATAAAACCGTGCTATTTCACCCAGAAATCAGGCTTGGATTTCACAAGCACAGAGCTTTTTTTCGTAAAAAAATCATTATTTCAAAAGGGTAATAAAAAACTTCCTTTTTAATATTCTTACAACAAAAAAAAAGGGGAATTTTTTTAATATCTCCTTGGTGAACACAATTGTTTATTTGTAGTAAAACAATGCAAGGGTGTCACATCCATTATATAAAATATTGTTTGTCGTCTCCCGGGGGGGAAAATACAAGTTTATTCAAGGAATACTGTCAATTGTTTTTCTCATTCTTACAAGAATAGGGGTAGTGTAAAAACTTTGCTTTAAACATTTTTAAAATGTCATGTTAAATTTTTTTTTGAAGTTCTTTGAACACTTTACACACTTTTTCCTCCTCAAAAGTCTTTTTTTGAAAGGGTTAAAATTTGGGTGAAATTTTATATATGTTATAAAAAAAATTTTGATAAAAAAAACATTTATTTTTTAAAGAAATTTTTAAAAAAAAACATGATTAACTTATTTCATTTTAAAATTTAAAAGAAGTAAAATTCACCTGAAATATTTTTCTTCTTGTTTTAAAAACCCATAAAAAAGGGGAAATGGCAACCCTTTACTATTCAAATATTTCACTGTACTTGAAAGTCATTGGCAAGGTAAATTCAATAATAAAAGTGTTTCTGTTTCACGTTTTAAATATAGTTTCGTTTTTGTAGAATTTAGGGAGGGTCACAAAAAAGTTTAAACAAGTTAGTCTGAATATTAGAAGGTTTAATTTATTCCACAATTAAGGATCTAAAATAGGAGTTGAAGATGTAAATTTTAAATTTGGGAATCAAGAAAGAAGAAATAAAAGGTTTGAATTGGGGTGGGGCTGAAACATCAAGCTTCATCAAATCTGAGTTTTGATTTTTTTAAACACAATACTTTCCCCACTGTAAGATAGCGAGAAAGTAAAAAAGCAAAAAATAGCTTTAATCCCTTTGCATTATTTAAATTCTTTAAAATTACTTAAAAAATATTCAAACAATTTTCTAAAAGCATTTTAACATTCATAGATTTAAATTTCTCGGCCTACAGGGCTTAAGGGGCCCTTTTCAACCCAAACCTGCTCTCTCCATTAAAATTTCATTTTTGCTCAGCCTTGATTGAAAATCTCTTCAGAAAAAATGGGTGGGGCCCACGATTAATAAAATTTTTTTGAAAATATATTTTATTTTACCTTTACCTTCAAATCATCTTTAATTGTGAAAAACACCTGACTTTTGGGATTCTTGATGTATATTATAAAAAATCACAAAAGACTAAAAAGTCGTTAAAAGTTTTAAAAAAGAAAATAAAAGAAAAACATAAAACACCACAGACCTTTCAAAAAAAGAAAAAAAAAGAAATTACCGTCAACTACGGTTTTAAAATAGCTTGTCACAGTCCCCACCTCTTTCCCCCTACCCCCTTCTCACCTACCGTGCTGAAATGCCTAAATTTTTAAAAAGGGGTTAAATGTGTTTGCCCAAAAAAAATGATAATAATTGACTAGAATGCCTAAAGATAACTTTAAAGTATTTTAAATTAGGTACATTTAAAACTTTTTAGTAAAAAACTTTATTTACAATTTAATTTTTTTATTTTTTGAACTTTTACTTAAAAACTTAAAAAAATTATCTTAATAAATAAACATTGTGTCTTAAATCTTTTTTTAATAGTTGGTCAAAAGCTTAACCGTACACATGAACAGCTGCTGGGGTGTAAAAAAAACGAACTATTGGCCCAAAAACAGTGGGTTTGGAAAGGAAGTGTTTTTTACCCCTTTGACATTGGAATCATTAGAGCCTCCCCACTTGCTTGCGGTTTTCAAACAGAGGCCCGTGTTTTTCTATTGGTTAAGTGAGCCTTTTGGAAAAAGAATTACTTAAAAAAACAGTAGGGCTATTCTTGGGTAGAAAAACTATTTGTTTTTAAAAAAATTAATAATTCATTCAGTATATTTTTTAACAAATTTAAAAATTTCTAATTACACGTTTGCACAAACAAATTGAATTTAAAAAAAAACTAGTCTTCATTAATTATGAGGGGCAGGATAGCATACCCAAAGAATAGGCCACTGGATCCCCTGTTGACCGTACGTTAAGCATTTTATTTTCCCTTAATCCTGCTCTATATTGCTCAAAATTTTTTTTTCCGATATTTTTTATACCCTTTACACAAAGGTTATCAAAGGGGACTCCCCGTAGTTCCCACCTTCTTCCCATCGCCTTTTTAAAGAAGGACCATTATTCCCCCCTTTCCCGTCTTCTGGGAACTTCCCCTTTTTCCCTATATTGTTCACTCTATAAGCCCTAATATATTTCTTCCTCTCCTGCTGCTCTCGCATTTTCCCCCACTTCTTCATTACTCTGGTGCCTTCCAACCTTTAAAAATTTTTATTGAAATTCACCCTCTCCAGGGTTTGGTCCCTCACACTTTCCCGGCAAGTGTCACTTCATCCCCTTCCCCCATCTATTTTACTAGGCCCGTAAAATTGGAAAAAATTTTTTAAGAAAAAATAATTTTCACTTTTTTTGAAAATTATATTAACATAGAATTATTTAAAAAAATACAAAAATTTTTATAGTTTTAAAAAAAATTTAAAACCTAAAAATAATTTTAAATTTTTGGGCCCGGTCCTTAAATCCCTGTTTAACACTTTTAAAATTTAATTAGTTTTGTTAATTTGGGTGGGTTGGTCACTTCACCATGCCCGTTCGTCTTAGAAGCACCCTTCTAAACCCTTTTTCCCCCTTTTCAAAAAAAAGCAAAACTTGAACCCCTTTTAAACCCCCCGGTTTTCGTAAAAATTCAATGCCCCTAATAAAATCCTAATACTTCAAAACCCCCTCCGTGGCGCAGTTTTAAAGCACTACTCTCTTTTGGATAGACAGATGGGGGATTAGGTTTATCCCGGGGAGGGGGATGATGGGTTTTTCCCAAAAGATTTTTACTCTCCTTCCACATAAATGCTTCTCTAAAAATTTAAACTTCCATAATCTCGACACAATATTGTTTGTGCATGGCTATAATACAAAGGGGGAGTAAAAACAGGTGCTAAAAAAAATTGTAAAAGTAAAAATGCAGCCCCTTTCAACCAGGCACAATTTTTGGCTTAAAGTTTTGTTGAATGAATAAATGTTTTGTTTACCCGGACATCTTTAAAATCTAAAATTTTTTGTTTATTTTTTTTAAGGTTGAGTTAGCGTGTACACTAGGGTTTTGCAAAATTTTGGGTTGCCACTGAATCCCCGATTTTATTTCCCTGACTTTCCCCAACCCAAAAAAAAAAAATCCCTGACTTTCCCCAAAACGCTGGTAGATTGTAATAATAAAACAAAAATACTTATGGGATTTAATTTAATTAAAATAAAAATATGAAAAATGACCTCCTCTCCCACACAATAGGAGGTGTATTTATATTAGGGTATTGCTGCCAATACACTGAATAGGAAAACCTACTCCCGGGCATTCCCAAACTATAAACATCCATCCCCCTTTTTGAAAAAAAATTTATTTATTTGTATTTAAAATAACAATGAACACAGTATATTATCCAAAGGCTTGCATTTTTTTTAAAAAGTGGTTTTTACAGCTTTCTGACATTTCATTATAGAGCAAGAATGTCTTTTAAGATGCCTTTACATTTTTAGGTGTTTCACGATGAACTAAAAGGGTTTAAAGTTTTTTAAAGAATATATTTACAACAAATTTAAAATCCCGACAACAATTTGTACCACTCAGAGATTTAACATGACTCAATAGGCTTCTTAAAAAATCATCGGATCACTGTACAAGAAGGAAAAGGGGCCTTTTCAGAGTTAAAATTTTTTAGTTTTGATTAAAATTTTTTAACAAAGTCTTTAAAAAAAAAGTTTCCATTTGAAAATTTTTTCCCTGTGTGCTAATTACACTTTCGTCGGGTTTTGGGAGAGGCTTTTTAGAGGTGTTACGAATTTTTTTAAGTTTTAAAATATAATTTTTAAGCTCGTTCTAAGCAAGTTCTTTTCAACCTGCCTGCCAACAACAAATCAGGTTTCAAAAAAGAAGTTCAGTACTGATCTTTACCTCAAAAAAATAATTGATTTTTATTTAAGACCGGGGAAGAAAATTATCTGCAATTTAAAAGGGAAAAAACTAAAATATTTTCCTGGTTTCCTGACCATAATTGCATTTTTTCCCTGACCAATTTTTAATTTCCTTTATTTCCCCGACTTTTTAGGTCATAGCAATTTTATTTATCTAAGGTTTCCCATCAATGTTAATTGATTAGGGGAATTTTTCTTGACTCCCAGATAAGAGGCCCGGGGTAATCAACAAAAAACAATAAAAATAACACTCACCCACAATGACAAAAACTACAAAACTGCCACAGTTTCCCCCACGCAAGTTACAAAAGCAGAATGATAATTTAAATTATCAAATTTTTATAATTATTGATACTTTAAGGGTCTTTTGATTATTTTAGGGGTTTTTTTTTTAATAGCAATTCATAATATGGTTTTAATCCTAAGCTACATTCGCTTTCGCGCTAAATTTTATTTATTTTCCTGGTTTGCACTTTATTAACAAAAATCTGCAATTTTAAGGGGTTGGGAGTAGGAAAAGGTCCAGTTACTTGTTTTTCCCTTTTGGTTTGCCTATGCTTGGATAAATTAAGCATTTGCACATGTCCAAAATTCTAAACTAAGTTTAAGAATTTAGAAATTTTATTTCTTTTTATTTTAAGGCATACTACTTAAAAATTTAGTTTTAAAAGATTTTTACCTACAAAAGTCCCAATATATGATTTTAAATTTTTTAAAAATGCCAATGCCGATGATTCCCTATAATTATTTATTTTATTTATTTACATTCATGATTCATAATACATAATTAATCCTCTTTTAAAAACCAAAGTGGCTGGGAAAAAATGTACAATGTCTTTAAATTTCCCTCAAAAGTTTCTTTCACAAAATTTTACAACCCCTTACTGCAAGTTTTAATGTACTTTCCCCAAAAAAAAAAAATCATCTCAAACCCCCAAAATTAAAACATTTCTTATTTGTTCTAGTGATAGGCATTGAATGCGCTAACTAAAAAAAACTCTAATGGCTAGATACTTTAAAAAATTCAATTTAAAAAATTATTTAGGGTGAATTTAAATGCATACACTATTTTAAAAAATCAAAAAAATAAATAGTATATTAAATAATGAAATATGTAGATTTAATTAAAATTTTGAACTAACAGGGGTAGCCAAGGCCGGGCGAATGGGCGGTGCCCGAGAACCAGCTTGAGGGTAGTGCCAAACAGAGCACCAAAATAATAAGTGTAACACTTCCTTTTTGATACGAAAAGAAAATTTTGGGACATTGGGAAAATTTTTTTGGTGTAGAAGGTAAGTGCCACTCTTAAAAAAAATTTCACACTGCCCTCTTAGAAAAAGGAACCTAAAATTGCTTTTTGGCCCTTTTTCCTAAAAATGTTTATTATAAATTTTTAAAAAAAAGTTTGTTAAGAGAAAATAATTATGGAACATTTTTAGAAAAAGTGAACTTAAATTTATTTTTTTGTAATCATGTTTTTAAAAAATCTTGAGTAAAGTTTGGTATGATTACCATTTGTGGAGTTTCCCTTTCTATCATGCCCATGTTTCATGGATTTGGGGGTTGTAGGTCTTGGGATTTGTTGTTTAAATTTTTTTATATTTTCCCCCGGTAAAAAGGGGCGGCCCAAAAAAAAAACTCACCCAGCTGAAAATTTACCTTGAGCCGCCCCGAATTAGGATTATTATTATTTTAGTTATAGGGATATGAATATGTGCTCTTTTAATCCCCAAACCCGAAAAATTGCCTTTTTGTTCATCAAAAATTAAAATATAGAAAAAAAAAAAATATATCATAACTATTTTTTAGAAGTGGGTTATTACATCACTTTCAAATGGGTAACATAAATAAATAAAATTTTGAAAGTCGTTTCCCGACCCTTTATGGAGGCCCAGTTTACTTGTTCTCATTTTTAGGGTTTAAAAGAATAAGGATTGATTGTCCCTTTTTAAACCCAGCCTTGGCCAAAAAATAATGTACTTTTTTAAGCTTTTTTTCAGTTAAAAAAAAAAACTTTTATTTGACAATTTTTAGTGATCCCCATCCACCATTTTAGGGACGTGTATGCACTTGACCCTTATTTTTTTTTGAATTTCAATTTTTTTTTTTTTTAATTTTATTGATAGTTGATTTTATTTTGGGTTTTTTTAAAATTATACTTTGTTTCAAGATATTTTAGTTTTAAAGATTCATGAAAAACATGGTGTAAAAGTAGTAAGGAAAAAAAATTTTCAATATAAATCAATTCAATATAAAAAATAAATATCAACAATTGTAACTGAAGTTTTTGACTAAGTTTCAAAATTTGCAAGGGGCCTTTTATTAAAAAAATTATACGAAATGAGTGGGAAATTATTAAATTTAAAAACCCTTTATATGTAACTTATATGTAACAAAAAATGGATGGAAAAAATTGATATCATGATAGATTAAAAATAAAATAAAAAAAAAAAATTGTTATGACATTATAAAAGTAAAACTATTTTTCATAAAATACATTAAATATAACAAAATTAAAATAATAAATTAAAACATAATAGTAGTAAATGACTGTTTGGGCCCGTGTGGAAGATTAAAACCCTTTCTCCCTTTTCCCCTTTCTTGTTTTTCCCCTCTTTTTATATTTCCATTCTTATATATTCCCTTTATGTTTCAAAAAATTATTATCTGGGCTTTCGCACAACATAACTAATTTACCATAACCAAACAATTTTCATTACTTTGACTTTTTACGAAAATTTTTTCTAGAAAATTATCAGGGAACCCCCGTTCAAAAATGAAATTTTTTTCACTCCCTTTAAATCAGTTTTGTTTTCATGCAGACGGATTATTTAAAAAGGCGTTAACTGGTAAATAGCTTCTTTTTTGGGGTTTTTTCCTTTATTTGTTCCCAATTAATTTTGACAGTAAAAATTTTCATGTCTAATTTTCCTGGGGTTGTGCCATAAATTGTTTTGATTTTTTTTTCTATAGCCCGTGAGGTCATTTGTTAGCCGAAAAAATGTCGCAAATTTGAGTAATACATCCAGCTTGGAAAGAAAAAAGGAACAAGGCATTCAAATCAGATAAACCTGAAATTTAGTATTCATATATAAAAATTTAAATTTTTTATTTATTCTCCCATCTTTTTTAAAATCCAACAAATTTACACCAAAATTTATCAATTTACATTTTCTTACTATCATTAATTTAAATATTATGTTTTAAATTTTTTATTTTAAATTTAATGTATTTTAGTAAATGTTTACTTTTTTAAAGTCATAAAAAATTTTTTTTTTATTTTACCTAATCATATGTACGGGTTTTCTAAGTTTTCCATACAATTTGTTACACATAATTGTTACACTCAAAGGTTTTTTAAATTTAATAACTTCCACTCATTTCAAGTATAATTTGTTTTAATCAAAGGAACCCTTTCAACTTTATAACTAGTCTAAACTTCAGTTTTCCCTTGGTTTTATATTTAATTTTTATATTTTAATTCGACTCTTTTTTTGAAAGTTTGTTTTTTTTCTGTATTAATAGTAGAAATAAATTTTTGTTTTTTATTTCTGTGATTAAAACTTGAATTAAATCGATTTTGGTAAATTAATTGAATAAAAGAAAAAAATCAGTGATGTTAATTTATTTATAAATCATTGAATAAATACATATAAATTCAAATACATTACAACGTGCTTGTAAACTTTGTAATCAAATTTGTTACCTTATATACAAAATCTATAAAATTATTTATTCTAAATTTTTTAATTATGGCCTTGTTTTTTTTGGAAGGATAAAGCAAGGGAAGACAAAAGAGATATTTAATATTTAATTTGGTTTGTCGATAACTTACATTTTAACTGAAATTTCATAGCATACTTCCCGCCTAGCTTTGGACAGGAAATCGACCCATGGTTTGAAATATTATTTAAAACTTTTATAGGTATCTTAAAACTTATTTTTTAAACATTCGTGCTCCTTTTCAAAGGGGTTTAAAATTAAGTCTTTAAAGGACTTTCTTAGCTTTTAAATTAATTAAAATTTTTTGGGGGGGTTTTTGGGTTTTTAAAAATTTAAATTTTAAAATAAAATTAATTTAAAAAAAATTTTAAAAATATAGTTATGGACGATAGTAAGTCACATATCATTTATACCAATTATTATAAAAAATTAAAAATTCAAAAGGTTTTAAGTTCTTATGGAGATAAAAAATTATGAATTTTAAGCTCAAATGAGTCTGATTTTACAAATCAATTTTATCATTACCTTATATCATATACCGTTAATATAAAAAAATTATAATATATATGATAATCTCGGGGGAAACTGTCAATGGAACACATGTATAAAAAGGATATTTTTAATACATTTCTTTAACACCAAATTACAAATATTTGTAATAATTTATCAAAACATGACAAAAGCGTTTTGAATTTTTCAAACCAACTGAGAAAAAGGGGATAAAAAAACAAACAGTGGATGTAATCCCCATCTTTTATCGAAAACTACTGGAAATTGAACAACAAATATCGTTGTAAAAGCTTTTATTTCAGCATCTCAGATTTCCAACCTAATCTAAATTTTTTTTTTTTTAATTTTTAGAATTTTATTTTATTTAACGTTTAAAGCAATATTTAAAATAAAAAAAATTTTAATATATTTGTGTCAAAGTTTAAATAAAAATTTAAGATATTTTTAGTTTATTAAGCTGCAAATTAAGTTACCAATTAAAAAAATTACCACTGTTTCAAAACACATTTTCCATAAGGTGTGGGGGTTAATTTTTTTAAAAATTAAAAATTTTTTACAAAGTTTTAAATTCTTTCAACTAAACACATATTCCTAATTTTTGGGCTTAGGACGCTAGTTTAAAATGTTTGGCAAACAATTTTGAGGGGTACATGGGATTCGTTTAAAAACTGGTTTGGGATTTTAAGTGGAGTAGTTTAACAATCAGGGTTGGGGTTGTTCAAAAAATGTATTTTTATTAAGATATCTCAGACGTTAATAGCCATTGTGTGTAATAAAATGATTTTATAATTATTATATATATATAATATAATAAATTGTTTGAATTTTGTAACTCTCACTAAATTTGATACTGTATGCTCAAAATTTTTTTTAAAATAACTAAAAAATAAAACATTGAAAAATTTACAAAAAAAACAAAAATTTAAACATTAAATAATTTAAAAAAAAAAAACACTCGAAAAAAGTAACAAAATTTTAAAGAATTTTCCCAGTTTAACTAAATTGTTGACTTTAAAAAAAAGAGGATATGGCTATAATGGGACAATTTAAATTAAAAATTTAAATAATATGTTATATAGTCTTCAGACAAAAAGTTGATTTTTATTGAAAAAGACAACAAAATTTTAAACATGATACTAGAGAATTAAGTTGACCTCCTCTACGCAATTTTTTATGTGTTTCCAAATTTTTTCCAATATTTCTCTCTTTTTTTTTCTCCCAGTAAAAATTTTTCGACAATAAAAATATTTGTCTATATAAATTTAAGTTTAATTAAAGTGAAATTTACTGAAAAAATGAAAATTGGTAAATTTTAAAAATTTTCCTCATGCCCAAAACAAGATTAAAAATGAGCTCTGTTTTCTAAACAAAAGTTATGTTTGTTACTTTTAATTTGTACCCTTTTAACAGCAATTTTGAATGGTGAGTGTAATATTTTAGCATTTTTTATACCTAAATTTACCTTTTGATTTTTTATTAGCTTTCAACACATTTTTAAAAAAGTTTTTTTAACGGCCAAAATGCCTTTTTATTTCTTTTTAAATCAAAGAAATAAAAGATAAATTTAAAGTTCTTTGAAAAAAAAAAAAACTAGCTTTTTGATTTAAGTGATTAAAAAATTTAGGCCCATCTTATATTAAACAATGAAAAAGTTTATTTTTTATAAAAGCAAATATTTAATAGTTGTTAAAAAAAACGCTAGTTATTAAAATTTTTTTGAAAAAAATTTTTAATTATTCTTTGGGAAATTTTTAATTTTGTTGTTATAAAAACCCTTTGCCTGAACAACCCAAACGGTTTGCCTTTTTAAAAGTGAAAGTTAAAACTTGTTCTAGTAAAATAATTTATAAAACGCTGTGTATATTTATTAAAAAATTACAAATAATATGAACTTTTAGTCAAATGCAGTACAATCAAAGAAAAAAACCTATTCAAAAAAGATACAAGGGGAGTTGAGGGTATGATATTTACTAAATGGGTTTACTGGGGGGGGGGGTTCAAGCATAAGTACCTCTATTGTATTTGATAAATTGTATGATTTTGGAACTACATCATTTTAATTTTTATTGGTATGTACACACTGTCTGTTTTTATTTATAGTGAGAAACACAGTAAAAATCGAGCTCACTTAAAAAAAATCATTCAATGAACTTTTTTAAATTATATTGGAAAACTTTGGGGGTCAATTGTATTTTGGGTGGAAAAAGGTTTGTTATTATTTCAATTTATTTATATTTATTATTATGTACTTTTCATTAATAAATCTTTTAAAAAACTCACACTGGGATGAACTTAAAACAAATCTTGAATAACCACCCAACAGTAACAAGAAAGATTGGCCATACCTTTGGGTTTTAAATTTTTTAAAAAAAATGTTTTTCTTTAATCAAAGCAAATTTAAAAAATTTGCACAGTGTTTCCCAACTATAAAAACATTTTTAAATAATTTATAATGTTTTAATATAAATCAATTTTTTTTAAAAATTTATGTGCAACAAAGTATGTAATGTCATTAAAATATTCATAACATGAATTACACCCCAGTGTTCAAAGTTGATCCCCCAAAAAAACATTTAAGTATTTTGAAAGAAAACCCTTGAAAAAATTACGTGGAGGGAAGCTATGAAAAAAATATTAACAAATTTTATTCCCCAACTTTTTTTTCCCTCTTTATCATTTTAAGTCTTTTCCCTTTTCCCCCAAAAATTTATCTCCCTATGCTGTTTCCCCAAACATCAAAACCCAAAGAACGCCCGGAGGGAGATACAAGGGGCTAGTTTTGGTGGGGGATTTTTGGGAGGTTGGGGTGCCTCAAAACACATGATAAGGCCCCTTGCAAAATGTATCCGGGGTCTTCACCAGGACCCAAAGCCCCTTTGATTATATCAATGCAAAGAGGGATCAAAAACATCAAAAGGTGGTGCCTTCTACTAAAACTGTAAATTCCGAACAGGGAGGCGGAGGTGATTCGGGGGTGACAGTTTTTTTTCTGGAGGTGTTTTATTTCTTAATAGAGAGCCCTTCAAAATTTGTTCATCACTTTTGGATCGGGGCAGGTGACATCACCCCTAATTTTTAAAGGGAAATCAATCAGGGGGACTTTTTTCTTTAGTTAATCGAAAATAATAACATATAAAAGGGAAACAAAATTTAAAAAAAATTGTTTGGGGAAAAATTTTATAACATATTTTTTACTATTTTTTTAATCACCCGGCTTATACCTGTTCGGGTTTATACACCAAAAAAAATTTATTCTATGGGGTAGAATGGGGGAAGGGAAGCATTTTCGGGGTAATCTCCCCAAAATTTGCATTGAAGAGTGTGGGAAACCCCACTAAAAAAAAAAGCTTCTTCAAAAGATCGAGGTTTGGGCCCCCGATCCCCGTGTCATCCCAGGCATCAATACGGAGTGAGCCTAAAACCCATTCGGCCACTGAAGTGGGTTTTTATTAGTTCTATTCAATTTACTACTTTTAGGAAATTTTGGGAAACTATTTTTAAATTAAAGGGGTTTCTTTAAGCAATCTGACAGTTTTTAACATCTCAATAAAATTTTTTAGTTAAATACATTCTTTATTAATAACATTCCAAATATGATATTGTTAGAATTTATCATAAACTCTACAGAATATTTAAGCATAAACATGACTTTTAAATTTATTGAAAATAAATTATTTTTAGCCCGTGATTACAATTCTTTTGGGTATACGTTTATGTAGGTCTAAAATACCAAGGCTTGGGGAAAAGAATTTTTAAAATTTAGAGGAAGTGTATCATATTTGCAGGGAGAGAGTAAGAAACTATTTAGGAAAAAAACTCATAGACCCCCCCCAACTGGGATCGACCCACATTTTTCCTCATTGAAAGTCTAGTATTTGTGAGAGAAGTAGCCCCCAGACCATGCTGCCACAAACTGGTAAATGTTTTGTTTGAGTTTTAGCATTTCTAATTATGTAATTACTGTAAATACATCAAATATGATACAATATTGCAATATTAAAAAAAAAAGTAAAAACTATTATATAAAAATTGCTTGTCACTTAAAATCTTTTATGAAAGTTAGATACAATTGTTTTTTAAAACTCGGTGGTCCTTTGTTTTTGGGGCGTGCCCCGCAATATACTGGAAGACCTGGGTTTCAGATCCTGGCAATTCTCTGGTGGTTTTATTAATGGTTATTTTTTCTCCCTTCCCGTAAGGGGAAATTTTTTTCTTTAAAATCCCACCGCCCTTACCCCTAGAATGCCCACCCAAACTTTTAATATGCTGTGCCACACAAAAAAAAGTAGGGCTAAACCAAATTGACATCCAAACAATAAGCTTTTTTTTGAAAATTGAAAAATAAATAAAAGTGTTTTTTCTATGCGTATATCACAACCATAGATAGTAATAGGCTTTTTTGGATGTATATTTGGTTTGACTTTGTTGAAACAATTTAAATGTGTCTTTAGTTCTTTCCCAGAGAAGAGGGGGCATTTAAAAAGGTCACAAAAATTTTTTGCTCACCATCCATATGCCTTGCTTTCACTCTGTTCCACTGTTAATGGAGAAGCAATATTCAAATTAAAAAAAATTATTTAATGCTATAGTTATGTATGCGCTTAAAAAAAAAAAAAAAACAATCATTTAAAACGTAAATTTTAAAAAACATGATTGCTTCTTAGATGAATCGATAAACTATTAATTATTACATGGGTTTGCCCCTGAAACAAAATAGAAAAAATTTTCTCCTCACGTTGCCTTTCTTAACATTTTAAAAGGAGAAATTGATTAGGGGAAAATGTAATATGGATTTCTAAAAGTGCATCAATTAAATTAAAAATAATTAATTATCTTATACATGTTTGTGGAAAGAAAAATTCTATCAAAAATAGGGAAAAAAGATTATATTTGAAATTGTGAAGTGGAAGCGAAAATGAGCTTCAAAAAAAAAAAAAGTTTTTTTACGATGATTTATATAAAATTTACTCAAAAATTCTAAATTTGGAAGTTATGGCACACATCCAACCAAGTTTAAAGGCCTGTTTTACAAAAAACCTTTTTTAAATGAAAAAAAATTTTTGTTTCAAATATAAAGATATCCCCCAATATCTGTAAAAATACTGGTCCCACCTAGATGGGGAAAGTGATATTTTGGCTTAGGGGTTCATTCCAACGATGGGGGGAAAAAAAAAAATAATAAAAAAAAAATCATAGGATTGACCAAATTAAAAAATCTGCAAGTTTTGTTCATGTTCTTTTTACCTGAAATCTTATCTGAAGTGCACCCAAAATGTTTTTTTTTAATATGATTTGGATAAAAGAGTTTTTTTTTAATTACAGGGGTAGAGTCAAGCATGGAAAGAAATACCTAGTCAGTCGGGGGGGGGAGTTTGGTTTGGCTCAGATAGTTCGGGGGGACCCGACGGGGGCGGGGCGGTGTTTGTAGGTGGTGTCCAATTTTACTTCTGGACCCGTGCTATTAGTTTCCCCTTAAACATAAAAACAGATAAAAAAACAAAAAGGGGATGAAATTCAGGCCACCAAACTAAAACAAGGCACATGTGTTGCTTTTTCTTATTTTTTAAAGTTTTTTCAAAAAATTTTTAAGATTAAAAGTGATGCATTAACATTTATACTTATTTTTTTATTTTTCCCCGTAAACCCTTTCCCCAAATTTTGGTCAGCAAAGCAAAATTTAAAAGACATTGTAAAAGTAGTACACACAAATCAAATTTACAATTTTGAGGTTGAAAAGTATCCTGATTTTGTTCGGGGAGGCCTATAAGTAATTTTAAAATTTTTAAACCCCAAACCATTTAATAAAGATCTACACATTTTAAATCTAGTCCAATGTAACTTCGAATATATTTGTAAAAAGAATAAACTTTAAAAAAAAATTTACATAATGCATTCACAATGGTTTTTGGGTTTATTACAGCATTCATCTTATCACTCATCTCTCATTATTTAATTATTATCATTATTATTATTATTATTATTGTTATTATTTTTTATTAGGTTTTCCCTTTTTATGACAGGTCCTTTTTTGCAGGAATTTAGACCACCCAATTCCCCTGTCCTCTCCCTCCTTCATTTTTCCTTAAATCTTAAAAATATTTGAATCTCATTCCCTAAGTTCCTCTTACCCTCAACTTTGCCTTTTATGAAGGCAAAGACAGTTCCTACTAAGGTTGCCCGACCAATTTTTTTTGTACCAAGGACCACACCCAAATTGATCTTCCTATTTTTTTTTAGGCCCTTTTTAATTTTTCACCTTTTTGTCCACCTGACCTAAATTTTTCCCCCAGCACATTTAAAAGCTCTTCAAGTTTTTTTTCCTTTTTTCCAAGGTTCATTTTCTGCTCCATACAGTGTGATGCCTAAATAGTATATCACCACTTTTTCCTCTTCCAAATCAACTTGCTGGTCGCTTTAAAACCTCTTTTTGTTGAAGTTCCTCTCCCCATGCAACCCCAACTAATTTCCTCAGTGCAGAGACCCTTTACCAAACTCCCGGTATTGAATGTTTATGTTTTCCTTGATATTTAGGGATTTTTAATTTTTTAAAATCAAAATCACTTTTGACTTTAATGTCGATTCCATGCCTTCTTCTACATATCCCCCTTTTTCTGACCCTTTCTTCATTTTTGGCCAGCAATCAGATATTGTTCGTTTTTACTATGTTGATGATGCCTCTTCCCTACCCAAATTTCCACGCCCCCCCCGGGTTCCCTCCCAACACCCCAAAAGTTGAACAGCGGGGACAAACAGCACCCCTGTCTCCTGTCTTTCAAATCTCTACACTGGGGGTCCCCCATCCTCCCCCTCTCCTTCACTCAATGTCCTACGAAAGGGTTTTCTACAGCCTTCTGTCCCCCAATTGAGGCGATTTGAGTATTTCCATAAGTTTCCATTCACTCTATCGAATATTTTTTCCCATCAATAAAAACAAATGTGCCCTCTCCTTTGCTTTCGCACTCTTTGAAATTTTTTCCGGAATACTGAGGCTTTGGTTCCTTTTTTTTCTGAATACAATCGGTCTTCTTATTCAAAATTTATATTTTCTGCTCACGTCGCCTTTTGGTATTCTTGCCACAATTTTCCCCCAAACTGAAATGAGGCTGATGACCTGTGGTTGCTGCTTTTTTGGCTTGTTTTTTTTTTTATAGACCATGGTTATGTCAAAAACGTTCGGGCCATTCCCCTGTTTTAAAATTATTTTATAATTTTGTCGGAGCCATTGCTTCCCTTTTCCTTCAGAAGGTCAGCTAGTATGTCGCATCCCCAAACAGATTTCGTTATTTACTGTCATTTATGGCTTTCCCCACATATTTTTAAAATGCTGGGTCTTTTTTCGTCCCCTTCCACCTCTCTTCGCTTCTTTTTCCGGGGTTCCCCCTGACGTTTTTCCCTTGTTCTGCATTTTTTTTTTTATACATTTTTCCCAAAAATCGTAAAAAACCTTTTTATTATCCATATACTGAACTTTGGGGGTTTTAAAATTCCTTTTGTCCCTTTTGTTTTAATTCTCCCCAATTTCTTTGCCTTCTGGTCTCGAGGATCCCTTTTCCTTTTTTTCAACCCATAATTCATGGGGTTTTGGGACAAACATAAAAAAATACAACTTATTATCTAATTTTGAATTTTTTAAAAAGTACTAAAGTACTGTTTTTTTTAATTTTGATTTTAAGATTTTAAAAATATTAAAAATAATTCCCCTTATTTATTTATAAATTTTTGAGTTGACCAAAAATTTAAAACAAGACATACTTTAAAATTGTCATCTCCTCTCTTAATGGTTAATGCATGTGAAAAAAGATCAGATAAGGGATTTTTGAAAATCGACTATATTGAAAGTTTTAATATACAAATTTTGCTATTATATTGTGTAATTTCTTTACACAAGCCACCAAAAATAGAAATCTTTTTTTTAAACAATTGAGGGTTTTAAAAAAGATTTTTACAATAAAAATTTCCTTAATTTAATTGAATGTTCGAAAAAATATGTAAAAAAAAAAAAAATTTTCCCAAAAATTAATATCGAATGACCAAATTAGTTTTCTGAAGAAATTTTTACATATACAAGTGGTCCAATTTAAGTGGGGAAAGGGGTGGGAAATAGAGACAAAATCCCCTTATAATAGATGCCCGTTTTTTTTTTCCCAAGATAGGTTTCCCCAAGTTTTTGGGGCATTTTTAATAGCCCCACTTGATAGCCTTTATTCACCCTTGTAAGTGATATATCACTCTGGTACAAGGCAAGTGCAGTTCACTGATAGGGTGTATAAATTAGGGCTATTAACAATCCGCAAATTTTAAAATTTGGGGGGACCTCAAACATTTTCATAAGGACTTTTGGTTGTTTTTTGTGTGTTGCAACTATCCAAAACCCTTTTATTTCCCCACAAATAAACTCCCGTATGTTGTATGTAGGGTGTGTGTATGATATTGTGTGTATGTATGTAAAAATATATAAAAATTCTGGTTTTAAAAAAACCCAAATTTTAAAATATTTAAAAATTTGTAATAAATATAGGTTGTATTTAATTCAAAAACTAATTTATCTGCCCTAGCTCTGTATAAAGTCCGCTAAGCCAAATAAAATTAGTTACTTTTAATCTAGAAAAACCAATATATATATATATATTAGTCGGCTTGGTTATAAGACCTGGCTTTTCCTCAATCGGGTGTAGTGCTTTTTTTCAGCAGTCCAACAAACTGTCATCATTAAATTAAAAAAAACCTTTTTTATGTCATACCACTCGGTTATTGCATAAAAAACTTCTCAGATATTTTACTTTAAATTGTATTTAAAAATATGAAAAAAAAAGTTTAAAATGGCCAATTCCTAAATAGGTATATATTATAGTAATTGGGAGTGACGGGGTTTCGTGTGCGGGTCAAAATAAAAGACTGAAGGGAAAAAACAAAGTCAGGGAGGGGTTTGCGGGGAATCATGGGCGCTTCAAATTCAAGATTTAGCGTACAGAGAACTCGCCGATGTGTTGAATTCAGGGAGCAAATTATAACATGAAGAAATAATTTATTTTCCGAAAGGAGGTCCAAAGAAAATTACGTTTTCTCAGGAAAGGCCTAAAGTAAAATTATGTGGTACAGTACTATTTTTTAAATTTTTCATTTAAAAATTTAAAAGCCATTTTAATTTGGAAAGCCCTTCCCTTTCAAGTATTAAAAGTGTCGGGTTGGTACTCTTTTTTAAAAGTCACTAATGTAACGTAAAATTTGTTTTGGGCCTTTGATAACACTATAACAAAATTTAACTGTGTGTGTGTATATAAATTATATATAATTTTGGTTCTATAGTGTAATAATTTTAAAAATTTAAAAAAAATTTAAATAAATGGCAATATACAGCTCTTCAAAAAATAAAAGAGTAAACACATGGGAAACATTTTAAAAACACCAGCACAGGAGCTTAAAAATTGTAAAATTTTCAATTCCGTGATTAAACATTGTATCACACATAAAAATATAATTAATATCACATAAAGCGTTTGTTTTATTGGTACATCTTAGCATAGCAGAGTCGCAAAATATCAAAATTCTTAAAAATATTAATAAAAAATTAAAAATTGATAAAAAGCAGCCAAAAACTGAAAAGAAATGGTTTCAAGCTTTGGTTTTTTTCTTTAGGCACCCACTGTATTTAAAAACTGCCTTTTTCCCTGCCCCGGAAAATAGGTTTTTAAAAAATTGCTTGCAAATTTTTTTGGGTGGGGTGGGGTTTGTAAAAATAAAATAAATTCATAATAGCAAAAATTTTTTTAATAAAACTGATTTGTAAACTTTTTATTCAAAAAAACCTTCTCACCTCTGAATTTTGTAGGTCTTTTTGAAATTGGAAAATATGGGGGTATTTCTTTGGGTTTTGAAAGACATAATTTTAATTTTTGAAATTTGAAATTATTTCAGAAAAAAGTTGTGAAAGAAATTTAAACATAAAATGATATTTAAATTTTGATTGGGTTTAAAAGTCTCTGGGGGTTTAATACCATTAAGAAAAAAATTAAAGTAGCTTTTTTTTCCATAGAGATTATACCCCTATGGAATATACAAATTTTTAAAAACTTTAAGGGATAAAAAATGGTATGAGATTGAGAAAAATTTTTCCCCAAATTTTGGGGTATTTAAATCAAATAATTTTGGAAAAAAATACCCACATTATTTTTATTTAATTTAAAAAAAATTTAAATAAAGGTGCCACTGAAAATTATATATTTTTTTTGTGTTTATTATGTAATAAACAAAAAAGGAAAAATTTATTAGTAAATTAAAAATACAAATTTTTTCCACTTTTTGTGAGTTTTTTAATGCCAACAACATGTTTATAGGGTTTTCCCTTTTTTAATTGCTTGAAAAGTTTTTGAATAATTCTCGATTACCCTAGGATTCAAGGGGTTCGAGGAATCGAGGATTTGAGGTCCCCTCGCTAATAAATATAATCAGATGCTTATTTTGTAAGAGAATGTTTGTGATCAGGGAAAAAAAAAATATTCAGTTTGGAAATCTTTTTTTTTGATGGAATAGAATGTTTTAAAAAAAATCCAAATAATTTTGATAACTATTTTTTATTTTATTCTGATTTGAGTATGAAACAAAACCCAAAATTTTACAACGATTAATTTATTCAAAATTTTTTTATTTTTTAAAAAAACAATTATTATTGGGAAAAAAATTGTTTTTTTTATCTTTGATGGGGACCCAAAAACCTGCATCTTGCAGATTCAACTTGATTCGCCACCTTTTAAAATTTAATTCATATTAAAATTTCTTTTAATAGCAATAATATCTAGCAATTCATTTTAAGAATAGATATAGAAAAAAAAAATAATAGTTAGAAAACTTTAGTGATGTGACTATGTTGGGTCAGTGACCAGGAAAACTTGCATTAAGATGGAACTCCCCCCAAATATCTAAAATTTGTATATAACCTCCTTTAAAAATTTATGGTAGTTATTTTTTTAATAGATTTTAATTTTTCTCTATTAGAATAAAAGTTGTTTTTAAAAAAAATTTTATTTGTTTTTTTTAAATCCCCGCCTTAAAAAGATATAAAAAAATTGAACTTCAAGTTTTTAAAATATTTTAAAGATTTTTTTCCATGATTAACCCCCAAAAAACCTTTTCAAAAATTTAAAGTCTGGTTTAAAAAAAATTGTTTTTTGGCTATTTTTTTTTAATTTTTTAGATTTTTTTAAAAAAAAATTAAAAAAATGTATTTTATTTAATAATTTGAACAAGGGCGTATTTAAAAAAAAAAATGTTTATTAATTTTAAAAAAAAACTTAAAAAAATATGTAAAAAATTATTATTTCACCCCCCCCCTAAATTTAAAAACCTTTTTACCGAACATTTTCGACCCACTAAGTGTTTTATTTTTTTGTGGAATATCGTTGTTTTTATATTTTATTCTACCACCCGGGTTTCTGTGTGTGTTCGTGAAGCCATTTCCACCCCGCTCTTGACCCCCCCGTCCCCTTACAGTTTCATGAGGGGTTTTTTTTGCAAATGACGTCCCAAATGGTTTTTAAATTGACTTTTTCACGAGAATAATTTTAATTTTTTTTTTTTTTTTATCAAAAATGCAATAAATTTTAATAGAGTATTTTATTATTTAGCCTGTGTGAAAAGTTTTTTTTTTGTTAATATATTTGTGTGTTTTTAAACAAAATTTTCCAATTTCACTAAGTAAAATATTTGAGACTTTTGTGTAGGGGCCCGGGGTTCAAAACCTCGGTCCCGATAAGATTTTCTTTTTGCCAAAACCCCTTCTTCACCTCTGAAAAGCGTGTTTTAAACACAACTTATGAATGGTGGATCAGGCCTCCACAGTGGTTGGCCCCCGTAAACGTAGGTTTTTATCTCATAATCACCCTACCATTGCCATTAGCGTAAGGTCATAATCGAACGGGTGTAATATTTGGGGTATAATAAAAAATAGTAATAATAAAAATTAATAAAATAATAATAAAAATAAAAAAAAACTGTACCCCTGGGGGAAAAAAAAACCACCACCCTATAAGTACAAAAATCCAAAAAAAAAAATGAAATAGCTATTCCTCTTAAGTGTTAGAATTTAAATTTTATCTATTCGAAAGAAACGGATTTAATTGCACTAATAATACATCTTCCTCCTAATAATAGCAATAAAAATTATTTTCTATTTATAGCTTTAAATTAGAAATATTAAAGTTTTTTCATCAACAAGGAACCCAAATTTTTTTATTTGTAAGAAAAAGTTTTCATAAATCAAACACAAAAAATTTTAAAGAGATATTTTATCGAAATTATTTAAAAGATCTAATCGTTGGGTCCAAGGTAAGTATCAGGATCATGTTTGGTTTGGTTTTCTCGTAGCTGGAAATTTGGGGGCAACTAGCCCGTGGACCCAGGGCTATTTTTCTTAAATGTTTATCCCGCTTCCTTCACGCAAAAAGCGGATATGCTTTTTTTAAATATATTTTCCTTAGCTCTATTCCGTTTTCATAATTAAAATGTGTACAAACAATGGATAGTTCAGGGGCCCGGGTTAATGACAATAATTTGGGTTTTGGTGTTAAACGCTTAATTGATTTCAATTTTAAATTTCGTGGGAAAAAAACGGGTAAACTACTATTTTTTTTTTTGTTGATTTTAAAGTGCACTTTCGAACCCAAATGATTATATAAGCACAGAGAATTTTTTATGGTGAGATCAAAAGGGCCTAACAAATTTTTCCGGGGAAAGGAGTTCACAAACCCTTTCAGGGGTTTTCTTACATACCACATCGCAGGGACCAAGGCTTTATTTCCCCCAAAAAGAATTACTATAAATTGTTTTCGTTTGAAAAAAATCCTTTTACCTCGGCGGGGGTTTTTAACCCCCGAACCCGGGGTTTTGGGGGACACTTTTCTCCAAACCAGGAAGCGACCAAACTGCTACTTATTTTATTTTTGTGTAAAGTAAAGGATCGCCAAAACACAAAACCAAATATTGTTAGGGGTAGGGAAAAAAAAATTCAAAATAAAATCATTCATGGGGTGCATAGTGAGCACGTAAACTAAATGCGAGGCCATTTTTCTAGCCCACTGGCAACGGGGGATAGGGTTTAATTTGCAGCTGGTCATTCTCGAGATTATTTTTTTTAAAAAGTTATTCTTTTATTTCATTACAAGTACAGGTACATTTTACCACATTCTACCTTTATCACCCCTACCCCATTAACGGGGGAATTTGTATAGCCCGAACGGTTAGTAAGCAAGACTAAAAACTAAAGCCGAAGAACTTCGAGCAGGGCCTATCTAAGCTGCTTGCTCATTATGGGAGCCAGGGAAATCCTTATTAAAAATTCCCAAAAAGCTATTTTTGATAATTTGAAAAAATTTTTTTAATCGCTATTTTCCTCATTCAAAAAAAAAAAAAAAAAACTTTACACAATCAAAAAAATTTGGGGGCTTTGAGTGTAAAAAACACCACTCCTCTTTTGATTAGAAAAGATGCAAATAAATAAGTCAATATATAAAATTTTTGTTTGTTTATTTTTATGGATTTTTAAAATTTATTCTATAAACTTATTAGTTAAATACAATATTTTTGGGATTTAAAAAGTAAAATAAAGATTAGGGCTAAAAGTTAAGGGGTTAAATTTGTGAAGAAATTTTTTAAAAAAACGTCTGTTTTCCCTAAGCTTGGGGGTTTTTTTTTAAAAATTTTAAATTGATTAGTGTTTAAAATTTATGACAATTCCCTTTTAAATTATTGTTTTGAACTTGTGTGCTTTTTTTTGTATTTGAAAAATCAATTTTGTGTTGCAATACAATAGTTTTATGTACTATGTTTTTGTTTTGAAAATGCTTTTTATTAAATTTTAAATTTTAAAAAGTTTAAAATTTTTGCAAAGTATTATTTTTTTTTTCCCCCTACAGAACGTCATTGTTTAACGCTCGCTTTTTTTACTGGCCCCTAATATAATAATGTCCAGATAGCAAATTCTTTCTGACTAATATTTTATTGTGTGTTTTCTGGGGGGGGGGGCTAGAGAAGGACTTATTTCAATAATGGGTTTTGGGGGAAATATCTACATGTTAAAAATTTTTACAGGCTGATCCATTCTTTGTACTATACAAACTTTCAAAATTTGGCTTCAACATCGGCTGCTACATTTATATAATTCCTCCTTGCAAAATACCAAGCTAAATTGGCAATCCCCAATTTAAATTTATGCCACTTTCACTCATAAAAATTTAAGTTTTTAACTCTTTCTTATTTCTGGAGTAGTGCCACTACCTTTTTTCCCCAAATTTCAATTTTAGCAAAATTTTTAAAATTTTTTTATTTTGACTCCCCCCTCAAGCGTGGACCCATTTTGAAATTTCCCCATTTCGTAAATTTTCCTTTTTAAATGAGGTGGTCCTTTAAAAATCTTGGGAAATTTTAATTTTTTTCCTATTCCCAGGGGGTTAGATTTTTTGAAACACACCTAAAACCCCTTTGTTTTTTTTATATTACTAGCATGAAATAAGGTTGCCGGGGGAATGTTTAGGGTAGCTAAAAAAAATTAAAAAGGGTAAAATTAAATCAAATTTTTTTTAAGGGTTATGTAATAAGTTAAAAACAAGGTTTAAGTTTTTAAAGGTTTTTTAAGGAAAAAATGAGGAGGACGACAGAGGACAGCAAACGGGATTGTGGAACCAGTTTTTGTTCAGGGGGTCACCCATTTTATTTTTTTTACAACACAATACTAGTAGAAGAGATCGTTCCTTCTATTTTTTTTTGTTATTTTTGAACAGTAAAAAAGAAGTTTTTTAAATTTAATATTTTTTTGGCTTTGGGTGTATACAATAATGAATCTAGTGAATTTTTTTTTTTTTTTAAAAGGAAATTAGGGTTTATTTTAATGTTAGAACATTACTCTTTTGAAATTAAATCTAAACCCCTTTTTAAAAGTTATTTATGCACCAACACATCTTTAATGCTTTTATTTTTTAAAACTTTCATAATTAAAAGTATTTATTTAAACTAGTATGAGTCTGGGGTGACCCTTCCCAGTTTTCCCCCTATTGGGGGGTCCCTGACCTATATTACATATTTGGGTTTTATATTTTAATTTTAAAAGAAAACCTATTACTAGAAAATTTTGTGTTTCCTCAAATTGATGCTATACCACAAAAAAAAAAAAAACTAAGCAGATTTCTTGTTGGTTTTCCCGGGTATTAATCTCGTGTGTATGTATAATTAATTCTGCATTTGTTTTTTTTGGTGGTATAGATCAATTTAGGAAACATCAAATTTTTGTGTTAATAGGGGTGTATTTATAAATTATCATAACTTCATTTATCTATTAAAAAAAACTAAATATTTGTTTTTGTTAGAAAAATTTTTTACGTACTTTTTTTTGTGATAAATTAATGGAAAACTTCACTTTATAAAAATTTTTTGTAAATTTTTTAAAAGTATAGAACACACAATTTATATATTTCCCATTTTGTAACCAACCAAAGTTGGTTTCTTCCATTGTATATTACAATTAGGAAACAAATTTTAAAAATTTGTCGTCTGTAACCCCTAAGGGAATGTTTTTGCGGTGCACTGTCCTTTATTTTTTTTCAAACCCTAAACCTTTTTAACAAGTTTTATCTTGCTAAATTTTTTA